>JAHKKF010523223.1:1304-21743 GCA_019740295.1 Labeo calbasu | reverse complement strand
AATAATAATAATAATAATAATTTTTCTAGGCATTTTAACAATTTTCTGCAGTATGATATTGAATGGTATAATTGGCAATTACAAATAAAATGCACTGTTTTATAATTATTTATTTCTGGAAACAGTTATTTGTTGTTATTATTATTATAAATTAATGTAAGCTTTATTTATTTATTTATTTATTTATTTTTAAATGTGTTTATATTTTATTTTTCATTATACACTGACAAAATTTTGAAGAAAACATTTTGACTCAGAAATTGCTAGTTGATTTCACAAAAATTACAAAAACATTGAATTAAACATTACCTTTAAAGTATACTTTTTTTCTTTTTTTTTTTGGTAAAACCTTGTACAACTTCCATAAAAAATAAATAATTAATACAACTAAAAAAGTATTTTCTTGTAAAACCTTGTACAACATCAATCAATAAATCAATCAATCAATCAATAACAGTGTATTTTGGTTGTCCTTGGCATTGAAACTCTCTGGTCTAATAATATTTTAAGAATATTTTTAAATGTAATTTGAGCTAAAGCAGCAATATATCATTTTATTGTAGTTATTTGCTCATAATCTTTTGAATTTAGTCTTTTCATGTTTAAGCAGATAGTGGTTTCAAGATCAAATGTAAAAGTTTTGAAAATAATCTTTTGAATTTAGTCTTTCCATGTTTAAGCAGATAGTGGTTTCAAGATCAAATGTAAAAGTTTAAGAATCAGTCATTGAAACCCCTTACTGATCAATTGCTATTCTTTCTATTGGAAGCGTGACAGCAGGGGTGTCCAAACTCAGTCCTGGAGGGCCAGTGTCCTGCAGACAGTTTAACTCTAACTTGCCTCAACGTAATTGCCTAAAAGTTTCTAGTATGTGTAGTAAGATCTTGATTAGCTGGTTTAGGTGTTTAATTGGGGTTGGAGCTAAACTCTGCAGGACAACGGCCCTCCAGGAACAGGTATGGACACCCCTGGAATACAATGTACTGTATACACTTTCTTGCTAGCTCGCGGCCTTATAAAATCGCCCTTCCGTGACGCTATATCTGCTGCACTTTTCGTGTGAAGGTCAAAGCGGCGCTAGCGTTGAGAGGTGCGTTTAAAGGCGTGACACAAGTCAAGCGAAAGGCCTTTATGATTCTGTTTTGTCATAAGGCAGTTCTCTGTCTCAGCGAGTCCTCTGTTGTTGCGAGTTTGACACAATGCTGCCCTCTCATCTCATGTCCCTGTTTCGGTGTTTGATGGAGGGTGCGATGTCAGTCAGAACAGCATTCAGACTTTCCTGTGGGACTTATAAAAGCTCGGCCCTTGCCCACACAAACACATAACACAGCCGCTAATGTGTGTTTGCTCCTGTCAGTAGCAGACTAGCCCGGAGCAGACTAGGGCTGCTTTAAATATTTAGCACACCGAGATCATGCCCTGTCTCCACTCGAGAGGCATTACGGCCTCAGAGTCCCTTCTCTTCTCGCTGACTGCACACTGCTTGTGCTCTGTAGCGTGATGTTTTACAGGAGTTTTATGGAGGTTTGGTTCCCGTGAGGTGTGGACCGCCAAGTCTGGGGTCGTTTGCTTTTTTCTGCTTGCTCTTATAAGGTCAGAACTCTGTGTTTTAGTGCCCCCATTGGTGCTTTGGAAACCTTGTAAAAAGATGAACAAAACTGCCTTTTCAGTCAGAGTTCTACAAGTTTTGTGTCTGACAGGAAATAGCAGAGCAGTGTTTCGTATTTGAGAGTGTTTGTGCAATAAAACACCATTGTGGCTGCTCACTGAGGTAAGATAATTGGCACATTTATATAGAATTCAATATGCACAGTGAGAGGTGTATATACTGTATGTGAGACTCACAAAACTTGTCAAGAACCTGTCTAGATCGTGTTTCAACTCAAGAAGAAAGTCTAAGAAATTTTTAAATGGTTTGTTAGACTGAGGAAAGTCATATTAATGCATAATATATAGTCTTCCGTGTCACGTGATCCTTCAGAAATTATTTTGCTGATTTTGCTGCTGTATTATTATTATATGTATAAGAAATTGCAAAATGTGAGTTATTAATTCTCATTTTTATTCTTTTGAATCTGGGTGTGAAATATTTTAATGAGATTCACCAGTATGCTGGCTCTTTAAAAATGGTTCATCCAATCAGATTTCAGAACCAGAACTACTGTTTTCTAATTCAAATTCATCCCCTCATTTGAAATTCAGAAACTCACATTTTTCGCTGTGCTGTTCAGAAAGTAAAAGTGGACCTGAGTGAAGTATTGAATTCTCCTGAGATTTTTTTTCCCATCAGAAAGTTGATAAAAAGTTCTACTTGTGTTCTGATATGAGCAGGATAGGTTTTCGAGGCTGTGTGTGTGAGTGTGTGTGTGTGTGAGCACACGCTGTCGGGCTCCTCATTTACAGCCCAGTTCTGAGGCAGATCTTTCCTCTCCTCTTCCGTTTTGTCAGTCGTGTCAGAGAACCGAAGCGCTATGTGTCAGAAATATGCATTGTCTGCCGTGAAAATATTCATATCCCTTCCTCTCTCCAGGCATCTTTGAGAAAGCCACACTCATCTGCAGGAGAGAAGAGATGGAGGCAGGGAGACAGTGCCTCGATCCCACGTGCCTCTGATCAGAAAGCGCTGAGCATGGTGGCTCTGTGACACCGGCCATGGAAAGAAAAAAAAAAATGTAGGGTTTCTCGCTCAGAATCATAAGATGTATGTGTGTGTGCACGTGAGCTGAAACGAGTGTGGTGAACTCAAGCCAGGTCTATACATGTCATATCTGAAAGATGAAGGTTTATAGCTGCAGGCAAAGTCAATGGATTCCACTGGGCAGCAACAAGGTTGTTTTTTTTTTGCCCATTAGAGACTATCCAGCACTTTTCCAAAGCCTAGTGAGCTGCCTGCTATCTACTTAGATACCTATCTAACCATCATGTAACCTCATAAGTGGTCAACACTTTTCACAGTAACTCTGTGTGCCATATTTGTAGCAGTAGCCAACAATACATTGTATGATTGATTTTTCTTTTATGCCAAAAAATAATTAAGAAATTAAGTAAAGATAATGTTCAGTGAAGATATTTTGTAAATTTCTTACTGTAAAACTTGTTTGATTAGTAATATGCATTGCTAAGAACTTTTGGAATATTTTGATTTTTTTTGCACCCTCAGATTCCAGATTTTCAAATGGCTCCACGGCACACTTCTACCCAATAGTCAGAGCGGCATTACATCACAACAGTGTGGACTCAGAGGCAGACTGCGAGGGTTTAGGGTGCAATTTGACATGAAACTATGGCTTTGGACTTTGACTATAAGACCAAGATCATATAATCTTGGATATGGACTTGAGACTGAGATCCATATGTTCAGCGGTCTCTTGTTGGACTCAAGGACCAAGAAACATTACGAAAACATGGCCTTGGACTTGGACTCAAGGACCAAGACCACAACAATATGATCTTGGACTTGGACTCGAAGTCGAGATCCATATGTTCAATAGTCACTTGTTGGACTCAAAAACCAAAAAGGATTATTAAAAAAAAAAAGGCCTTGGACGTGGTCTCAGAGTCGAGATCTATATGTTGAACAATCACTTGTTGGACTCAAAAACCAAGAAGGATTGTGAAAAAACAGCCTTGGACTTAAGGACCTAGACCATGAAAATATGATCTTGGACTTTTGATGGTCACTTGTTGGACTCAGGGACCGAAAAATGACCTTAAAATATGTTCTTTGACTTTGCATCAAGTCTGGGTCCAATACCATATTATCATGATCTTGGTCTTGTCAGACTTGAGGGCCAAGACCAAGACCTCAAAAATATGGTCTTGGACCCAGACTCGATGCAAAGTCCAAGAACATATTTTCAAGGTCATTCATTGGAGTCAGCCTGGAGTCTCAATCTGAGACCATTTTTGCATGGTCTTGGTCCTTAAGTCTGAATCCAGGGCCACGTTTTCATGGTCTCTGTCTTTTCATATAGTCTGCAACACGTGGACTTGGTCTTGATTCGAACATTCTGGTATTTGGTCTTGACTATAACACTGCACTAAGTTAAAAGTGATATTCTGTAATACATAAGTATACAAGTAAGCACACATTTTTAATTAGAATTGGAACCTTTTTTTAATTATTCTTTCCTCTACATGAAATAGTAATAGACAATTTTCTCACCTTGTCAGCCATAGTGGAATCGCATTTGACACAATGCAGTATTTTTGACTGAGTTCAGCACAGTGTACTCTAGGATTGCCTTAGTAAAAAAAAACTTCTTAATTGGACATTTAGCTGTTGTGATAATGGCTATTTGTTAACAAGTGTCTCCTGTCGACTTTCTTCTACCTGTATTGTTCTGAACAATATTGTTCTGCACAATAACAGGGCTGTGTAAAGCAAGTTAATTAGATAATTGGCATTGTGGTGGTGTAATCTAATGGTCAAAGATCTAAGCCGGTAACTAAAATGGTGTAGCTTCAAACTCTGCAACAGGCTAAAACATTATCATTAAGTCCTTGAGCAAAGCACTTAACCTTGGGTTCCTTTTTACCGCTTAGAAAGTAGAAGCTTGTTGCAGGGTCAAGTTTGGCGTGTAATTTCAGGTGGTTGGTATCACTCTGTCTCTGTTGTTGAAATGAACATCTCATGGGGATCTGAGTCAGCTAGCAGAAGCTAATCACAAGACAGCAGACTCTCTGAAGATGAATGAATTCTGCTGTTTTCACTATTTATTTTCTGGCCTTATTTGCATTCATCTTAATTTACAGTATGCTATTTATTCAAGGCTGTGACATTGCGCTGGAGTAAATAATTCTTAGGCGAAATAATTTGCTTTCGTAGCAAAACACCATGCTAAGAGTTATTTGTGCGTTTATTGCTTTTCTTCCTGCTCCTTATTCTTCTTTTTTTTTCTGTGCTTTTCTTTATCAATTTGACAGGGCTGAAAGCTTAGAGAGACTATCCATGCTGGTAATGTAATGTGTTTCTGTAATTACCTGCGGAGGCCAAATGCCTTTTGTTAGCGGCACGGCTAAAGCTCATTAAAAAAAAGTAGGAGTCGCATGGTTCTTATTTTGGTTGAACCTGCATATGTAGCTTTTCAATTCGCACTTTTCAATAGGGGTCTTTGATTTAGTCCCCTCACACACAAAGTTGAATAAATTAGTGTGGTGGGTTTAGTAATTGTGGCTCTGTCATGGTTCGCTGAATAGAAGCATGAGTATTACACGGAGGGCCGACCCGTCACCTCTCTCTGGGTGACATGAAATGAATCATGACAATTATCATACCGCTGTGCTCAGCAAATGGAAAGTTCTTTCCTTTCATTTGTTTGTTTGTTTGTTTTTTTGTCTAGATTTTCCCATGGTTCCCCCCAAGGTGTTTAGACCTCAGGTAGTAATGAATCAATTCAGACTTTGACGGCACCACCTTAACAAGTCCCCGAAGAGACCGCACTAGTCATTGTTATTGCTGTATTACATGCTGAAAGTCATTATTGTGAGTTGTAGTGTGGTACTGAAAGATGTGTTTGGAGGTTGGAGCTCCGGTCTAGCTGTAGATATGTTGATGCATGCTCTCTACTCATAATTCCCTTTCCTCTCTCTACTGACCTTATATAGAAGAAAATAAGCTTGGCTCCAAAACCTACTGTGGTGCCTGCAAGGGTAGTATTTTGAGGGATCATAGGCATACTCCCAACATGCAGAAGATTGCATTCTATCAAATTTTTTGCAGTCGAAAACATCTCAGGTTACACATGTAACTGTGGTTCCCTGAGAAGGGGAACGAGACGCTGCGTCCCCAAGAGGGCACTATGGAGATAGTTGCCAACTCCTTGGGTGGTGCCTCCTCGCTGCCACCTCAGGGAATTTGGTAGTGGTCTCTGCTGTCTTGTGAAGTTCTGTGCCAGTCACCGTGGTCTTAAGGAATTCTGCAGCAGTCGTGGCCACATCGGGAAGTTATGTAGTGGTCGCCACCACCTTGGGAGGTTGTGCAGCAGTCGCTGCCACCTCGGGGAATTCAGTAGTGGTCACCGATGCCTCAAGGGGTGCTGCAGTGGTCACGGTAATCTCGGGAAGTTCTGTTGCCACCACCTCAGGAGTTTGTGCAGCAATGCTGTCGACTTGGGGAGTTCTGTAGCATCGCCACCACCTCTGGGAATTCCATAGTGGTCGCCGCTGCCTTGTGAAGTTTGTGGCGGCTGCTGCCTTAGGGAATTCTGCAGCGGTTGTCGCCACCTTGGCAGGTTCTGCAGCAATTGCTGCCGCCTCTGGGAATTTGGTAGTTGTCGCTGATGCCTCGGGAAGTTTTGTAACGGTCACTGCCACCTCGAGGGGTTCTGCAGTGGTCGCTGTCATCTCAGGAGGTTCTGCAGCAGTCGCCGCAGTCTTGGGGAGTGTTGTAGCGGTCCCCGCCACCTTGGGGAATTCGGTAGTGGTCGCCGCTGACTTGTAAAGTTTGTGGCGCCTGCCTCCACCTCAGGAAATTCTGTAGCATTGCCGCCACCTCGGGGTTCTGTAGTGGTGGCCGCCACTTCAGGAGGTTCTGCAGCAGGTTTTATAGTGGTCATCGCCACCTCGGGAGGTTCTGCAGCAGGTTCTGCCTCGGGAATTCGGTAATGGTCACTGCTGCCTCGTGAAGTTCTGTGGCGATCATCGCCACCTCAGGGAATTCTGCAATGGTTGCCGCTACCTGGAGGGTTCTGTAGTGGTCGCTGCCACCTCGGGAGGTTCTGTAGTGGTCACTGCCACCTCAGGAGGTTTTGTAGTGGTTGCTGCCATCTTGGGGAATTCGGGAGTGGTCGACACCACCTCAGGGGGGCTCTATAGTGGTCGCTGCTGCCTCTGGAGGTTCTACAGCAGTCGCCATGGCCTAGGGGAATTTGGGAGTGGTCGGCGCTGCCTCGTTAAGTTCTGTAGCGTTGTAGCATGAGGTTTTGTAGCGGTTACCACTGTCTCAGGAGGTTCCACAGCAGTTGCCACTGCTGTCACCGCCTCGGGAGGTGGCGATCATTCCCATAGCACCCTCCACGGGACGCAGCGCAAGTTCCCATTCGAAAAGGAACTCATTTCAATATAAATGTGCATGATCAGAAAGTAACTCCTCATGATTGAAAGTAACCTCCAGGTGAATTTGCGTTACCAACTCATGTGAAATTCCCAGTCATGTGGATTCCTATTGAAATGGCTGGACTTTGCCTGCAAAAACAGCAAATTTGTCTGCAACTGTAGAATGCAGCTGCTTATGTAGACATCAGTTTTAAAAAACACATATCAAGTGTTTTTTTTTATTGATTATAGTTTGTATACCAGACGCATGTTCTGAGTGTTTGCAATGAATGGATGTATGAATAGCCGAGTAGGTAATGAAACAACTATATTGGCAGATATAGAAGGGTCGATGACTGTCTGAAACAAAGATTGACTCAAAGTGTGTCTGTACACTAATGGCCACTTAAACGAGAGTTCTCGGCTCTCTCGCTGAATTTTACCTCCAATCAATCTTAAAGCCAAATGACGCTATAATTTAATAAATGCTCCATCCATTTCTCTAAGCCCACGTTCATTCGGGACTCATGTCAGCATATTCACCTTTGGCTGGTACAGATGTACAGCTGTGGGGAAGAGAAACAGGGCTTGTCTCGGGGATTTTCTGAGTGCCGACGGCTTTCGTTCCACTGAGGATAACTGTTGCAGCGCCCATCCAAGTTAAATATTAATAACCCAGAATAAATTCACCAGCTGGCACAATGCATGTTGAGCATACACAAATATACACATACATTAAATTCTGCACCACTACAGAAACCTCCAGTGCTTGCAAGAAGACAATCTGTAAAAGGTTTTTATTGTGTTTTTAGTTAGATGATAAACAAATGTGTCACATTTTGAAAGTTAATGGGTTGTAGAAACCACATCGTGTTAATGTTAACAAAGGCTCCTATTGTGCCCGCTAACAAATGTATTCTTGTTTGTGCCTTGCATTTAAATCAACGCGTTTAAATGGGAGATCTTGATTCCAGACTTAGTATGCATGAACAATAAACCATAATAAAAAACAAAGGAAGCATTAGGTAAATCTTTTTATCCATCTCAACATTTTTTCCCTCTCCCGTCTCAGAGATTTCAGTACTCCATCTCCACATTTTGATCCCATTCTTTTGTCCTCCCCAAAACTGCTGTGTATACTCTGTTAGTTCACATGACTGGGCAGCTTCAAAGCCACTAATCCTCTCAATGTCTGGAGGCATCTGAGAACACGTAACTGATCCAGAAACCTTCTCACTGCAGCACAGGTCTGGTAGATAATGGAAGGTTATGGAAATAAGTGGGTTTCTACAGTATTTCTAAAGTAATTCAACTCCCTTTGGATGTAGCAGCACTCTGATTCAGTTTGAAAAGCATTTGTTCCAAGTGTGAAACCTGAACTTAGTTGTATTTGCCTTATTTTCTGCAGATTTCTGTTTTCGATTCTTCCATTATCGTCCTATTAGGATCTATGTGTATTTGAAATTTGTCAGTACAATTTTTGTTGTATTTTAGTCTTTTTTTCAGATTTATGACATTTATATAATTCCTGTGCTGGCCTGAATCCGAGCGTGATGCAGTCTTGAAAGGGTGATTCTACCTTATTTCATTTTAAAGGAAACTGAAGAGCATCATTTGAGACTGAGAGATAGAGAAAGACATTGAGAAAAATGAGGCAGCAAATAGCAGAACAGACAGGAAGCTGTGCTTGTTTTGTCCAGAGCAAGGTCAGTAAAAGCGAGAGTATCGAGTCCTCCATGGGAAAGTGGGAGCGTTCTTGGCTTATATGCCAATTACCCAACACACTGTGTGAATATAATGAAGCAGGAAGAGAGGTTATCTTATGACGTCTGAATTGAGCTTCTGTTTGTGGGCTGAGCATTCATGCTTCATTAGATTAGGACTTCCTTTTGGCTTGCGTTTAGCGTTTTTTTTTTTTTTTTTTTTCCATGGAGGTTATGTCAGTGCACTCTGACTTTGTGTGTAGAGAACGTGCTCAGGTGGATTGGAAGTTTGGCTGACTGATTAAGCACATCAGAGGCAGGGACTGATGGGTCTTGCACAGAAATGCACAGAAACACTAGGAAAGGTAAATATACGGCCATCTGAAAAACACTGCCTCTAGCTCTCACACACAAACAGGTTTGCCCATCTCCGGAGTAATTTATTTTAAACTTTGAGAGACCTCAGAGTGCAATAACAGTAGACAGAGGTGGGTGTTCCTGCAGGTTTGATCAGTCGCTGTAAATCTCTCTGTCAGGGGCTGCAGCAGAAACCCATCAATCTCACTCACAAAGTATTGAAATGGGAGATCGTCACATCATGGTGAAAGCATAATAAATCACCGTGCTATAATGACCATGCTGCAGAATGGCCATGGCTTGAATAAGGGTATGATTGGAGTAAGAATGGGGTAAGACCCCAAAGAAACAAAATTGGGGATTTTGTGGCTTTTAGTCCATACCTATCCACCATTTTCCTTTAAGGCAGAAGTAAACCTATGGGTAAGACTTCTGGTTTATTATCTGCTATAGGGAATTAACGAGAAGAATAACAATGTGCAGTAAATGGTAAAGCTGTTTGCACTACAAACCAGTGTGCTCATAGTTAAGATAATACATTAAAATAATATGGTAAGACACACCAATTTGCAATATCAAGCAGCAAAACAGGCTGTTTTGTACAGCTAAAAATAGCTGGACACGGATGAGACCCGAAGCCAGACCCATAAAATTTACAAATGGTCGCGCCCCGTCTCACAGCGAGATAAAGGTGGGTAGCTTTGAGGTGATCTATATACTAGTTTAGTATTTACTATATTTAGCAGATATGTGTTAAATGTTTGTAACTGTTCTCTTCCAAAACCAAACAGAAAATATTGATGACTCATCCTACTTTAAGGGTCGTATATACATTTTTGACCAATAAAATGCTTTCTAGAATGAGAATGTCCCTCCCTTTTAGTGTCATCTTCTCTTTGATGTAAATTAAGTGCAGTCATTTTTTTTTTTTTAAGATATCTCTTATGTTTGTCAAGGCTGCATTTATTTGATTAAAAAAATATTTACAATTATTTTAAATAGAAATATTTAGTTTTTTTTGTTGTTGTTGTTGTTGTCATTTTTGTCAATTTAATGCATAGGACCCTATAAAATCTGTTTTATTTATTTATTTATTTATTTATTTATTTATTTATTTATTTATTTATTTATTTATTTTCAAATTCCATTTTTCCCGTTTTCATTTTTCTAGACTCTGATTTAATGGTTAAATAATAATAATAATAATAATAATAAACATGTCTATTTAATGGAAATCATGAAACTTAAACAATTTAACAGCAATTTATTAAAAGTTTAACACAAAAATCTTTTTTTTATTTTATTTTGTTTTATTTTTTATTTATTTATTTTCAAATTCAGTTTTATTTTTACAAAATTCTGTATTTTCTATTAATTTTCAGAATTCCATTTTAATGGCTTCATTAAATTTTAAAAATCAAAAAAAAAATGTCTAATTAATTTATTTTATAAAGAATTAATTTATTAAAATGTAATAAATTTATTTCCCAGAAATACTGTGTTGTGTGTTTACATTTTTCTGGTAAATAAATTCTGATCAATATTTTTTTTTCTGTTAAGTATTTCTACAAAATAGTGTTTTTTTTTTTTTTTTTTTTGATAATTATTTTATTAGTAATAGTAGTACTATCATTACATTTAAGTAATATTTCTGTCACAGTTTCTTCATGTTAAACCGAACCTTTATTTTGACGGGTTGCTGTGAAGACCTTTAAGTTTCTGTTTGTATATGATATGATGATAGTTTTTCAAAAGAAAAACGTTCAAAAGTTCAAAAGAAGCGGTAAAATGCTCATGAAGTAAGACTCAGAGCAGACTCAGAGCGGTGAAAACACTGCAAGCGTTACGCACCTTTCAGTATTTGTTTAATAAACGAAACCGCACATCTGCGCCATTCATTCACACTGAGACATGCAGAACATGCAGGTTCATATTTAAATAGTATTTTTGAGGCTTAATATTCATATTACACTAGTCTATACACTGCTGATCTACTTTTGATTTCTTCAAATTCCATGACATTCCGCGCTGTACGGTAAATTCCATTTTTATGTGTGGATTCCTTGATTCTGTCTGTCAAGTTTGGAAACAATTTTCACACCAACGGAGTAAGCACAAATCAAACTCTTCATATCAAACACACAATAGGCTCTGCTCCAAATATTCTAGTGTGAAAGCAATTTCACACTTGAAATTAATTTTCTTGCTCAATGTCTGTAAGCTTTAGATGTTGATTTGGCACTATTTGTGAAATACAAACCTTCAGTCGCCACAAATCAACTTGCGACTAATACTTCACATTGTTCATTTCTTTCTTCTCAAGCTGGTGTTGTGCTGACTCGGCAACCTGGCGTGGCCACCGCAGGTCTCAGTCATTATGTCCACTTTTAATTGGTGTCTGTAAACACCAGGACAAGGTCAGAGCACTCCTGCGGTTGACATGGTAACAGTGTCCAGGGAAACGAGAATGGCTGATTTGAGAGCTGTCAGGATATGGCCACTTCTTATCTCAGAGAAAAGCTTTCTGAGAGAAAAGAAGCACATTCCCTTTTCAGTGCGCTTTTTTTTTCTTGCCGTACGTAATTCATCTTACAAGACTTCTTTTCCTGCCCCGCGGAGTTGAAGATGCTCTGAGGATCAGGGGCTGATTATTTCTCACCAACACACTTGGGGGAAAAGCAGAAAGCCTTTGTGGAGAGTCTCTATTTGTTCGGCAGGGCCTGGGAGAGGGTGGACTCTCATTCGTATAAAAGCTCTCCCTTACAATAGGGTCATCTAGACCCGAGCGGGCCACTCACCTGTGATGGACGTCGCAGAAACGCTTGTGTTCTTCGAGTCCGGAGACTGTGATGGCAGTGACTTGGGGAAAAATCTGTGTTTGAAGGGTGATAACAGGTTAGTGGTTAAGGATCTACAGTAAGTTTGTAATACAAAGGTTGCAGGTTCAGTCCTCTACAGGAGAAGATTCCTGAACTGGAACGAGTCGTAACGTTTTGGTATTAACCGGTTTGCTGCTGACTGACTGTATGTAAGAAGCATGACTCTGTGAAACGGAGAGATTTTATTAATCTAAAACAAAGTCACTTGTAAACTTGCAAATTCTGGATAATCATTTGCTTGGGTTTAATTAAGTAGTAGCACATTTTTAGCGGTTATCTGTGAAAATTAGGCTCTAACGTTGAATTAATGTGAATTGCATAGAGTGTTTTTCTGGCGCCAAAAAGGCGCAGCCTAAAATTTGGCAATATACTGGAGATTGCAAAACCACAGGCATTAATATCCATTTATTCATGAGTTCTTATCTGCCTGTTGCACTCGTCTAATCAAGTGGTTTTCCAAAAGCAAACAAGCAAACAAAAAATACTGTCCTTAGGGGGAATATTTTAGGATAATTTTCGGTGGGATTCAGATTAGACCACCAACTGCGCAGGTTTACAAGTCTGTCAGGAATTTGTTGATTTGAATGCAGCTCTCCTGTAAATATCCGACAAGCCTGTCAATCTGAGACAGTCTAGAATTAACCTGGATAGCATGAATAGTGAAAAAACATTAGGCCTAGTGGACGCATGGTCAAAATGGGATTTATGCAAGTTTAAAGGGATAGAGTAGTTCGCCCAAATATGAAATTCACAATTTACTTACCCTCATGTTGTTTCAAACCTATGAAAGCCAAGTAAGTAAATGATGAATTTTCAATTTTGGGTAGACTGTCCTTTTAAAATTGTTCTTGGATGCTTTCATTATCTTTGCAGTACTTTAAAATGAAACCCCCCTCTTTTATAATCAGGGAATAGCAATTTGAAAAGGTTGCTAAGCAGCATTAAAGCAGGAACTGTGTTTGAGCTTAGAAGAGAAAGTGACTATTGCTGTAATACATCACAGAAACTCAAAGGACTCTTGTGTGGGTTCACAAAACTGTCACAGGATGTTGTTGTGGAGGTTAAATTAGTTCAGGAACTGACTCACTAGAAATAGGAAAAGATCTCTCTGTATGAAGTAGAAACTTTTCTTGCTTTTTACCTCAAAATTGGCAAAACTATGTGAAATGAACAAACATAAATGGATAGTTCACCCAAAAATGAAAATTCTGTCATCATTACTCACCCTCATGTTGTTCCAAACCCATAAGACGTTCATCTTCGAAACACAAATTAAGATTTTTTTGATGAAATCTGAGAGCTTTCTGACCCTGCATTGACAGAACGAAACTGACACGTTCAAGGCCTAGAAACGTAGTAAGCTACGAGAATACTTTTTGTGTACAAAGAAAACAAAAAAAATGCCTAACAACTAAAAAAAAAACAAATAAAGCCAGCGTTCTAATGTAGAAACTGCATAAAACAGTCTTCATAAACATGAAGTCTGAACATTTCGAAAGAGAGGATGACTTGCAATTTTTGACCCAGCCTTACTTATTTGAACCAGAATATATAAATGAACTAAGAGAGATGGACGTTCTACGAGTAGAGACCCTGAAAGCACACTATTCTATTCTAGAATACTAGTCTATTTGACGTCTGCATTTACATCTGGAAGATGTGTTTTTTTAGAGTGTTTGCTCATCTGCAATCCGTCTATAGGATGTTTCCTATTAGATGTCAAATAGATGTCTATTAGATGTCTTAAAGATGTTTATGATTTATAATGTATGTAAAACTGACATCTTACAGACGTCGACATTTGGTGCAGTTGCGCCTCGGGTGTCCCGAGAACGAATCCTGCCTCGTGGACACGTACGTCTGCAAGATGTCTGTTAAAGATCACTTGATCTGGAAAGCATCTGCTGTGTACAAACATCTGACAGACATCTGCAAGATATCAGTTTTACATACATTCTAAATCTTAAACATATTAAAGACATCTAATAGACGTCTATTTGACATCTGATATGAAATAGATGTATTGCAGATCAGCAAACACTCTAAAAAAATATGTCTTGCAGATGTAAATGCAGTGGTCAAATAGATGTCTCTGAGATGTATGTGTGCTATCAGGGACATGGACTATTTTAATTATGTTCTTACTATTTTTCTGGGCCTTGAATGTGTCAGTTGCATTGCTGTCTATGCAGGGTCAAAGCTTTTGGATTTTATGAAAAGTATCTTAATTTGTGTTCTGAAGATGAACGAAAGTCTTACAGGTTTGACAGAATGACAGAATTTTCATTTTTGGGTGAACTAACCCTGCTAAAAAGTTACTGAATTGTTGCATGATATGCAGTTAGTATTATGAGGTGGGACTCAATCTAGACAGCTTTTGATTTGACAAAAAATTGTGTAGTGCAGGATGAGTCATCAGTATTTTTTTCTCAATTTTCCCAACAGTGAAAGACAGTAAAGTGAATGTACTTTGTCAGGTTTTTGGAGTGCATTAGCAAACAGACAACCTAGCATTAGCGCTAGAGTGAGTATTGTGGTGAATCTCATTGGTCGGCCAAACAGATGTTTAGACCGATGGATGGACAAACAGACTGATAGTGAGACTTCAAAGGGAACTTTTCAGTATATACAGGCATCTGAAAGAAAGCCATGAGGAGGCTTAATTTGGCTTTCGGAGGCTAAAAAAAGGGTCCTGCTCTCGCTGTGAAGGTTTGAGGCCTGTTTTTCTCAGCCAAAGAGATGAAGTGGCTTTGAGCTGCTCTAAAGTGTGAGAAGAAACCGATCAGAAATCCCCACTGACAGACGCAGGGGGCAGATAAGGTGCTCAGGGGCTTTATAGTCGACACCTTTACTGAGACTGAAGCAGGCCTATGGATTCCTGTCAGAGAAACACAGAGAATGAAAAGGGGCAGAAGACAGAGCAGAGCATGTGGGTTCAAGAGAGAGAGAGGGAGATAGCAGAGGGGGTTTGGGGCTGTCACAGACCATTAAAGCTCCTTATGTGCCTCTCCTCTCTCTCTCATCTCTACTGCGCAACACAGAAACTCTTTCAGCCGATGTTGTATCGCACTGCCATTAAAATACACTTAAAACGGCCTCTCACACTTCAGCCAGGGATGTATGGACACCCTTATGTACACACACTAGCAGCTAGTCACTTGTGTTAAGGGCAGGGTGCAAATTATAGAGGAAGACGAACCTGAAAGGTTCTCTTTTTAAAGTGTAGACGCTATATTGTGATTTGACTGTAACGTCCGCTCTGTCTCTCTTTCTCTCTGTGCCTTCAGTTGACATGAACACAATTATCCTTGAGAGTATTGGCTAGCAAAGGGAAGGTTATCTGGTCAGAACACTATCACTATGTTCCTGCCCCCCATTGGGATGGGGGATGGTGGTCGAGCGAGACACGCTTCAATTGTTTCCGTGCTCGCTGTATCAGAATCAGCCCACGGCTTGACCTACAGAGCTCTCGCGAAAGGTCACTTAGACGTAAAGATGGAGGACAAACGAGTTCGTGAGGCGAGCGAATGAGGGGATGATTGAGGAATAAAAGTTGGTTTGTTTGGGTGGAGAGAGTGTGTGCTGTTGTTTAATGAGGCAGCGCCAGCCTGTTTACGTTTCTCCCACCTGTAAATGCGTTTTAGATGGGAAGGGAAATTCGGCGGCAAAGTTAATGTGGGAGCAAATAAAGTATGGCAGGTGTAAAACGGCAGGAGGGGGAGATGGCAGACACGACCTTGCATACAGAATCGGAATGTTAGGACGCTCAACGCCGCACCTCTGGACCAGGGAATAAAACTGGATTTGAGTCGAATTAGGGTTGTTGGAGGCGGCAGTCGTGAGCTGAGCTCAAATGGCTTTTTGAACATTTTTACTTTTCATTAAACTGAAAACTTTATTTACAAATTTGAACTCTTTCTTCATCATTAGCATTTAGCTACATTTAGCCTTTCTATGAAAATTAGCTATGGTTTTACTACATATAAAACCAAAAAAACCTGCTTACTGTAGTTAAACCATGGTGACTAAAATTAACCATGGTTTTGTTACACAAACCATAGTTTAACTATGGTATTTGAAGTAAACCTGTGGTTATGCAAATGGTATTCAGTACACCAAAAATACATGGTTACTGCACTTTTACTACAATAAAACCATGGTTAATTTTTGTAAGGGTTATGTGCCATCCCTTTAAAATCATAGAAAGGGATTTTAAAAGTTTTGTTCATAAATGAGCACCAAGAAGTTAAAAATCACTATTCTTTAACATCATTTTGGAGGGAAACTGCATTAGCTTTAGCATTAGCATTATGTGGTGAAGAATGATATGTTTGATAAGCTTTAAGATAAACATGTTTGATGAATGAAAATGGCTTGGGCTTATATGCAAGATAAAGGGCCAGTTTTACTGCCAGCGCAAACCGTCTTTTGGCATTAAAATTGTATTGTCAGGTTTTACTAAAAACAGCGAAGAATTAGCGCTGAAAAGGCGTGAACACAGTTATTTTTGCGCCTGACCTCTTTAAATTACAGTTTGCCTTTCAGACGTGAAATTTATGAGTGGAGATTATTCAAATAAATCACTAACATTTGTACTTGTCAGATTACTGGCATTTGCGTCATTGTTTAATGGCCAAAAAAGCATGTCTTAAACTATTGTGCTCTTGAAATGGCTGTAATTATTGTTGCTAGAAGGAGGCACCGCAGAGAACAGCGAGCGTGTGGTAGAGAGGATTTTGCAATTTGCAAAGGGCAGATGTCGCGATTGTGTTCTTTAATTTGCGCATTGTTGTTAAATCACCCGCAGAAATTTTCCCTCCCATCAGCGCTGTTTTGGAATTGGGCTCTCGTACTAATTTGCCCTGTTTAGTAAAACTGGCCCAAAGTCATCTACTTTTATAGTTGTATTCATATGTGTATGTATATATTCAGGTGATTCATAACGTCTTGTAAAGGAAACGACTGTTTGAAAAAAACAGCTCTTTTAGGGCCTGTTTACACTAGTGCGTTTTCATTTTAAAATGGCATTTTCTCCGTCTACACAACTGAAAACGCATGTCACATAACCATTTATGCAGGTATAACCCAGAGGTCGCATTAACCGAAAATTGTCCATCACTGACTGATTTTTTTTTTTTTTTATCAGTGATGAAAAAATCTGAAGGCGTCCGTCACTATGACAGATTACACTGAGGGTGATCTATTGTAACTTCTAAGTGTAATTCCCACCCGGCCAGTTGATGGCGAGTGCGTTCCAGTGTAACAGCAGAGCAGAGGATCCAGTACAAAAACGAAACTGTCACGAATCTTCTCCTTTGCGTTTGATTACAAACAAACGAGTGCCCGGAAGCTACAATGATCACGCCACATTAAGAGCACCAAAACGGTATTTATTGCTTGAGTTTCCTAATGTAATGGACAGAATTTGAAATTTGAGACTTTGTTTCATATAAAAAAATATGAACGCGCATACGAGAGTTAGCGGAAGCTAGAGATTACGATTTAGAAAGTTATAAATATGGATATTTTTCTTACTGGAGCTGTGTGGAGACTTTTTATGATGGATGGATGCACTTTATTGGACTTTAAAATCTTGAACCCCATTCACTGCCATTATTAAACTTGGAAGAGCCAGGACATGTTTTAATATAACTCCAGTTGAATTGGTCTGAAAGAAGAAAGTCATCTTTTTGAAGGGAAAGCAATATTAGCTTCAGCATTACCAGCCATATGTGAAGATAACCATATGTGATGAATAAAGACAGCCGGTCCCATGTTCAAGATAAAGTCCTTGATTATATCTTGGATGAGAAACCCAAACTTCACTTGAACTTCTGATATGTATCTCTCTTTCAGTCAGGTTTATGTTCTGACTAGACGCTCTTTTATCACTGGCCCACATTTGGCCGGTGATAACGTTGTTGGATACAGAAAGGCAACATCTGTGGCCCTTTTTAGAAAAGTGTCATTTTTCTGTGTGACCCTACTGGGGCAAATGGAGCGGAAGACATCAGTCATCACTCTTGGAGGCTAAGAAACGAGCAGTTTTAGAGATGGATCATCCAATGGTCCATTTATAATCTAGTGCTGAAATTCCCGCAGTGAACACGCACCAGTGATGTGAATGCGAGAATGAGTCTTACACCCCGGAGAGGGTAAATCATTTTACTTGAAACCCGCTGCTTAGGAAGATGAGAACAATGTTACATTCTCAAGGGGCGTTCACAATGACAGCGATTAAATCTCTGTGCTGTTGTTTGCTGGTACATGTTCATACTCAGCCACAAAATCACTGTCAGTGTGAATGCCACTTTACATGGAGCAGGGGTGTCCAAATCTGCTCATAGATGGACACTATCCTGCAGAGTTTAGATCTAACCCTCATTAAACACACCTAAACCAGCAAATCAAGGTCTTTAGGGTCACTAGAAACTTGTAGGCAGCTGTGGTTCAGGTTGGACTCAGGTTGTCCCGTCAGAAGCAGGATTGGACACTCACATTATTTATACATTTATGGAAGTGTACAGTTGTCTCAAAACAATCTCTAGTCTGTCTGTCTTAGAACAGAACTTGCGAGACTCCAAGCCCCATGTTGCCGTCACAGTCCTGCGGTCTCTATCTATCATTGGCGTCCAGCAGACCCTTACACCTCTCACCTCCGCCTTAATCATGTCCCGTCGCGCTTGCGTCCCCGACCTGCTGTCCCTGCGTATTCTACTTCACAGCTAGCTGACTGGCGAATCTCCGATATCAGTCTTACTCAGCAGACATCTGCGCGCGGTCCTCCGCGACGCCGGCACACCTGAGCCAGTGGCGTGACGTGACGAATGGGTATGAAACGGAGGAGTGACCTCTCTCGTTCGGAGCGACACGGGGGCCACCTCCTCTCAGGAGTCCACATTTATTAACACGCCGTCACACGCCCGGTCAGGGAAATGATCAGCGAGATTAATTCTTCTTTAATCCTTTTTTCTGCTACATGTCAAACGGGTCTTTGGCTGTGATGGACTCGTAATTAAGAGGAGACATTTCACACCGTCTCCATTGTTCTTCTGTGTCTTTTCTTGTACAGATGAAGACTGAATTGTCTGAATTTTATGGACTCATTCTTTTCTGTTTTCTCTCTTCTAGGTAAGAGCTGTCCGGTGCTGAAATGCCTGATGGTGGAAGTATGTAGCATTTTATATATGTATTTCCTCTATTGTGTGAAAGTGAATAGGATGCTAGAAAGACAAGGTTCCTAGGCCAATTTTTTTCTGGGCAAGGTTGATTGAAGCTTCTAGTATGAACCATTTGAGCTAGCATTGTGTTCTCTGAACTTCTTGAGCAGATGTTGAACACTTGATCTTTGAGTTTTAAGAACTGGATCTACATTGTTTCAGGTTCTGGCAAGCTGAAGAGGTAGCACATTGATTCTAGTGCAAATCAACAGTGTTATATGCGATGTTGACAGTATTTGGCAGTTGACAAGGTCAGCAAACAAAAGAAAATATGTAATGGAACAACCGTTATTAAATATACTACTCGGTCTGAGCTGGGTATTTACAAAATGTATTTTAATTGTATTAAATAAAGAAATAAAATAAAATAAAATAAAATAAAATAAAATAAAATAAAATAAAATAAAATAAAATAAAATAATAAAATAAAATTCCTCAACCAACTTTTCCACCATAGAACACAAAACATAAACTGAAATGTGGAAATGTTCAGGGGGATGAAAACAACAACAAAAACAACATCAAAAGTGATGCACATAGATGACACTTTTAGACAATATTAGTGGACAATAAATTTGAATCTATAAAGTTCCACATTAGGACACACGTACTCTATACATTTATGGAAATGCACAATTGTCTCATTTATTTTGTATTATTTTTGTGGGTAGTAAAAAAATGGCAATGTGGTATAATTGTCTAAAAGTTGTTAGATTTTGAATATGTATTTTAAATATAAAATATTTTAGCTCTGTACCTGCTGTGAAAATTTTTTCCAGTTTCCATTTTTTTTTCACCATTATTTTAAAATGTATTTTTATGTTTTTTTTTTTTATTTTATTTTTTCTTTATATCATATTCACAAATCTTTTATGAACCCTCAAATATTTTGTTGTATGAATATGTAAACAGTAAATGATGAAAGAAAGAAAGAAAGAAAGAAAGAAAGAAAGAAAGAAAGAAAGAAAGAAAGAAAGAAAGAAAGAAAGAAAGAAAAAGAAAACTAATAGATTTTTATTTATTTATTTATTTGGATGTTTTGTGGATAGTAAAAAATGTAAGGTTGGTAAAATTGTCTTGAAATTGTTCAAATCTAAAATATGTTTTCCTCCTCAAATCTTTCATGACCCATTGAATATTTTTTGTATGAATATGTAAAGAAAGAAAGAAAGAAAGAAAGAAAGAAAGAAAGAGAAAGAAAGAAAGAAAGAAAGAAAGAAAGAAAGAAAGAAAGAAAGAAAGAAA
>JAHKKF010523220.1:4929-16236 GCA_019740295.1 Labeo calbasu | reverse complement strand
AAAAAACATATAGTTATATGCCCCAAACTCTCGCTAATCGTTGACCCAGTGTTGCTGTGTCTGGCTGGTCAGTGATGTTTTTATAGCACCACGGCATTTATAAATATAGCTTACTTATAGTTTGCATAAGCTGTGTCTGCATAAGCTGTAACCAGATAAAGTATTCTGACACTGAAAAATTACACACTTCAGCATTAAAATGATTTACATCCATGGCTATTTTTTGAACCGTATCCTTTTCTTTCTGCTGACTACTTCTCAAATGATCACTAAGGTTAAGCTGGATAAAATATTATAAATCACACCAGTAATGACATCTTTCTTAACAGAAAGAAAAAAGGAAACTCAATTATAGTGCAATTATAACCTTCACCTGCAACATAGTTAATGGTCATTATCACGCACTGGATAATAAAGCACTGAAACTTATGAACTCTGTGTGGAGAAAAAGGATTTTTTTCATGCAAAGCATGTTTTAAAAAAATTTGAAAATTCAAAATTCAGAGATAATGTGTTGATCCAGCGGTGGATATCTATGGCCATATTTCAAATGGAACACAGCTTTTATTACTGGAGATGATTTTTTTTTCTTCTCACAAATGAATTGTGCTTTATTTTTTTCCAACCACAAAAATGAACTGTCACATGTCAAATCAAACACCTACTTCATTGAACATACTAGACAGAAAAACAGAGACACAACTTTATATAGCTCAGATAAGTCTGTGTACCGGTGATGTACACAAAAAATACTATAGACATACATTGGCTGCAATGTCATGTGAAGTACCAATGTAACATGCATGATCATTTTTGTCATGGGCTTCGATAAAACTATTTAATTCCTATTTACATTGTCCTTCATAGTCGGTAAGTCAAAGGCATTCATTTCTGTTTGCTTAAAGGTGCACTCAGTTTTTTAAAAATAAATATTTTTATTTCTTAAAAATGTTTTACACATAATGTAATGACTGAATGATGTATTATATGCTCTGATAAAAGTTGTGGAGTCAAGTGGGTTGCTTTATTTTGATTGTTCTCGTCATATCATTAGCTCATGAAATTATTTAATCACAACTGACTGCAAATGGCACATTTCCAAAAGAAGCATTGTTAAGTAAAAACTTTTGCTTAAAAAAATAGTTTACCCAAAAATGAAAGTTGCCTAAAATTTACTCACCCTCAGACCATTCAAAATTTAGACAGTTTGGAGAAATTTAGTGTTACATCACTTGCTCACCAGTGAATCCTCTGCAGTGAATGGGTGCCGTCAGAATGAGAGTCCAAACGGCTGATCACAATAATCTAGAGGTAATTGCTACTCCAGTTCATTTCAGTCCATTCCAGTCCATCAATTAACATCTTTAAGCATCTCAATTAACATTAAAAGCAATATGTACCTATATCAACGCAATAAAAACGAGCCAGGATACTTGAATAAACAAAAAAAAAAACAAAAAAAAAAACAAGAGGTACGTAGTTTTATGAGACTGGGTTGAAACAACAACAAAAAAAAAACACATCCATCACGATAACTTTAAGCCATTGCTTCTGACAAAAATACAAGTCCTTTATTCATAACACCGGTTTCTTCAGTGAAATGTTGCCTTGTCTGAATCAGGAGAGAAATATGCACAAAGACTTTTTAACTGAACAACTGTATTACCATGTTTTTATCAGCTGTTTATACTCTTGTTCTAACGGCACCCATTCACTGCAGAGGATCCATTGATGAGTTTGTGATGTAATGTTACTAAATTTCTCCAAATCTGTTCTGAGGAAGAAAAAAAAAAACTCAAATACATCTTAGATGGCCTGAGGGTCAGTACATTTTCAGCAAATGTTCATTTTTGGGTGAACTGTTGCTTTGAATTGCATAATTCTGCACTCCAGGCTCCTAGGTGTCAGTATATATTTAATACAACCAGTGCAAGAAAAAAACATTACTGAGTGCACCTTTAATATCTTTGTGTTCTGGCTTTATAAAACCGGCATTTCACCTTATTTCTTTGTCTTTACAATAGCTATCTCTTTATTAACAAGTTCTCAAACAAATAAATAGATCGGTGATTAAATAAATACTTGAATAAACAGAGCTGTAAGCATTTTTTGTAACCAGTTGCTCGCCACTAAATTGATATAATGATGTAATTGCGACATTCAGGTCCCTGCTTGCATAAAGTCTCTGTGGCAAGATCCAATTACCGATCATCTCAGTTGCTTCAGTTCTACAATTAATCACATTCACACCCCAGTTCCAAAGAGAACAAACACACGTTCGCACGTGCACTCCACTGCCAGAAATAATAGAGAGACACACAAATAAAACTCTACTTTTACATTCATTTGAACATCCGTTTTCTGTAATAAGTTCTTCCACTGTGGACTAAAAGCATGGCTTTGTAAATCCCTTATTTCACATGGTGGTGAAAGATGGCACTAACCTCTTGTGAAAATCTCCATCTCTCCTCCTCTATGCGTGCAGTGAATAATGTCCTCAGCAGTGCAATATCTTTATGAAAGCCTTTCTGAACTCCACATTGAAAGTGGTATATATGATGGGGTTGACGGCACTGTTCACATATCCCAGCCAAGTGAAGGCATTGTACATTTCCAGTGGTACCACGCAGCTCGTGCAGTGAGTTTTCAAAATGTGAGTAATAAAAAAGGGCAGCCAGCAAATAATGAAAACACCTGCAACAGAGAAAATAAAGCTGAGGTATTCTGAGGACAAGACCTCAATCTGGGACTTTTATGTAACTCGTGCTCGGCATACGGCTGAGGAATTCTTGTATAAAATGACAGGATCGTGACCTCACCTAGAACAATAGCCAGCATCTGAGTAGCCTTCTTTTCCTTATGCTGGGACATCTTCCTCTTGCTCATGGTTTTGGTCACTGTAGTTCGGGTTTTGCCATTGGGCAATGCCTGAGTTTCAACAGATTTGGCTTCTTTAGGGGTCTGGACCTCCTTGGCATGCCCATTTTTCCCGTCTCCATTTGACTGACATTCACCGTGGGAGGGAGAGGCATGGATGGGGCTTGGGTTGGCCAGCAGGTCGACGACCAGAGTGGATGCCAGTTTCGTTTTCTCAGGAGGGCTTGTGCCTGCCACGATGTCCACCCCCACGTCACCACCCTGGTGCAGAACTTCCTTTATCAGCTGCTGTTGAAGACATGCTTATCATTAGTTGTATGATGACACTTTGAATGTCATGTACTAGTTTAGTTTTAGTTTTTACTTTTATATATTTAATTTTTTTGCACACTATAAAAAACATACAATAAAAAGCAAAGAAATACAGTTCATGAGATATGCAGAAAACCCATAAGGGCTTATTTAAGGCCTGAATAACAGCATCAAAAACCAAAGATAGAATCATAGCATTTTACAACAAGGTTCCATTAGTTAATGTTAGTTAATGTGTTCACTAACATGAATGAACAATACATTTATTACAGTATTTATTAATCTTTGTTAATGTTAGTTGTTCATTGTTAGTTCATGCTAATTCATGTTAATTCATGTTAATTCACAGTGCATTAACTAATTTTAACAGCCACAAATTTTTATTTTAATAATGCATTAGTAAATGTCGAAATTAATTAATTTAATTAATTAAGATTAATAAATGCTGTAGAAGTATTATTCATTCTTAGTTCATGTTAACTAATGTAGTTAAGTAATATTAAGTAATGAACCTTATTGCAAAGTGTTACCGATAGAATAATCCAGAAAGAAACACTATAAAATACATAAAATACATAAACAACAAGGAATAAGGTAACAAGATCATAAGGCAGCAATAAAATGGTCTTTTTTAAAGAATAACACATTGTCCCGTTTAGTTTAAGGACCAAGTACCAGTTGCATTAAATAATTTAAAAAAAAGGGTTAGGGTTAGGGTTGTATATAGACTAGTTAGTTAGTCTATCAAGTTCGTCATCTAATTTTTTTTTTCTTGAAGACTGCTTATATTTGTAAATTCAGTTACAAAAAGGTAGATTGGCCCAATATGAATCAGAAAAGTAAATGATTTTCTCTTGGTTCACTGCTAGTTGGACAAACTAGTTCTTAAGACACATAGCTGCATATTGTAGTATTGCACATTTAACTAATAACTGGTTGCAAACAACATATTGGCTGTTTATTAGTACTTGTAAAGCATTACAAATAAAGCATGCTTGTTTTGCATGACCATATAACCCTACCCAGTACCTAAACTTATGAACTTAAGAACTATTAATAAGCAGCAGATTAAGAATTAATTGAGGCAAAACTCAAAATTAATAGCGTGACCCAACACTTTCTGCCAGATGTGATAAACCAGTCTATAGTTTGATTCCCCTAAATCCTCCGCAGTTGAGAAATTGAGGAAGGTGAAAATTGGAGAATTGACAGGTTAAATAACAAGGAACCTCTGAAATTGTTTTAAAATAGATCTTAAATTGCACTGGGAAATTCCCTTCACTTGAATGTACCTTATAAATGAAAACACATATTTGAAAGATATTGTGAAGTTACTGAAATAAAGTAATATGAAATATATGAATTTGACTTTGAAGTAAGAAGACAATCTGTGCTAACAAGATGCCTAACCCTTCGTATTAAACTGGTAGATTTATGTATCCCACTGCTAATCTGCCAATCAGTTTGTTCTCTTCAATTTAAACTCTCGTCAACAAAAACTCACAAGAATTTTGTTGTTGGCACTTGAGGGACCACAACAGACTCAACTGTAATTTTAGATAAAGCCACAAAATACTAGTAGACCAACATGGGGGAAAAGTACACGTTTTGTGTGAAAATAAAAAAGGGCATTCAAGCTTATTTGCACTAACCTGACAGTTCCTGACAGCAGTAATTGGTGACCTTATGGCCTCTCATTAACTATTCACATTTAAAGCAGTTGCTAAATCAACGCTTGTTTAACACAGGCAGGCTGTCAGCACGAATGTATGACTCACAGTAATCCAACTACAATCCATCTGATGTGATATATGACTCACAGTAACCCAACTGTAATAAACATGCAGTTTGTGAAAGAGAAGAATCTCTTTATTTATTAACTTACTTGGTCCCACTTTATATTAAGTGGCCTTAACTACTAAGTACTTACACTGAAATTAATTATTTGATACAATGCACTTATTGTGTACATACATGCATTTACGTTGTACTTAGATTTTAAAAATACCTGCATGTAATTACATCTGTAATTATTTTCTGTAATTACATTTATAATTACACTGTCAACCCATATTCCCAGACCTCTCCCTAAACTTACCCATATCCCTCCTCAATAGCAGCAAAAGTGTTTGCAATACAATATGACCACATTAAGTACATTGTACTTATTTTTGATGTAAGTACATAGTAGTTATGGCCACTTCATATAAAGCTGGACCACTTACTTTTCTCTCCACTTTTTAACCATTATAATTAAGTAAAACAAATGGGCAAGCAAAATACTAATACTAATATGTAGTAAAATGTATAAATAAAAAGAAAACATCAATGACACATTCACTTAATTAACATTACACAAGTGGACTCAACCCTTATCTTCCGCTGAACACTGTTTCTCCAAGGTCCTACTATTTGGTTTTACATTCTGCATTACATTCATAATGTAATGAGGAATGTTCTTTTTAACTGCAATTTTACAGGCTTTTATTGACACTAAGAGTGGCTGTATCTAGTGGTTGATAATAGTGTACTTTGCACAAGCAGGGTTATCCTACTCATTGGTATTCGAACATAAAGTGTCCACAGACATTTTTGTAAGTTAGTACAGTCTTAGTATGGTAATGGAAAAACTATGGGTTGGGAGAAAAAAACTTATATTAATGCTTTTGCATTTGTTAAAAAAAGGTTTATGTTCCCCTGAGAAACTCTGTGTTCATGCGAATAAAACTTCTAAGCAAATGTATTGAAATGTAATTTTTCATCCATCTCATATTTTTCCCCATCACTATTTTCCTTCAGGGCAGGGGTGCCCAACCCTGTTATTGGAGATCGACCTTTCTGCAGAGTTTAGTTCCAACCCTGATCAAACACACCTGTCTGTAATTATCAAGTGCTCCTTCAGATCCTAATTAGTTGGTTCAGGTGTGTTTGATAAGGGTTGGAGCTGAACTCTGCAGGAAGGTGGATCTCCGGGAACAGGGTTGAGCACATTCATTTTAAATTTCATTTAAAATTAAGACTTTCAAAACAAAGTGCATTTTAATGCAATAAATATAGATGGGATTAATAAAAGTAATAATTTTGCACTCTTTGTGAGTTTTCATTTAATTAACATGAAATCATTCAGAAAGTATGGACTAAGTGCAACATCATGTTGCATAACATTAACGTGTGTTTCATTCATTTAGCACTGGTTTCAGCTTTTAGTAATCACAGAAAAAACTGTTATATAATGGTTATATTAAAAAGGGTAAAGTTTGTTAGGTAAATGTGATACTGTTAACAAGGGAATTTATTTTAAAAATACACATGCATTTAAATGCATATAGAGGGTATGCATGTGACGTCACCGTCAGCTGGAGTGGCTGCCGCTCCACCCACTGAGTGGCAAAAAGACTGAGTGGCAGCATTGGTTTCAATGTGAATACTGCGACAGAACACACAAAACACCTCTAAAACCAGAACAAGCTTTGCGATTGACTGTACAAAGAGATTTGACCAGAAACCTGAGGTATATTTTTACAGACTGCTGAAAAGAGAAGCAAATTAATCGCTGAAGAAAAAAAATGGTCTCCAGGTAGCGAAACACGGATTTGCAGTTATTATTTCATGTTAATATGTTGAATTGTGCAGTAAAATCATATCCTATAAACTGTATTACAGTATATCGTATTGACAACGAATCAACTAAATATTTATCTTCTTAAATTCTGCATAACTGGATGTTTTAAATAAACACTGACAAAAAATATATAGGTTTTTCAACTGGACGATATGACGATATATATAACATTGATATAAGTGATCACCTCGGTTTAGAAAAACCTATTTTGTATTTACAAAATGAGTTCACAGGCAAATTTGCTTTATTTATTTTCCTCTGCGTCAAAATCAGACACAAATAAGTGTTAGAAAACACAATTCACAGTTGAGGACTGGAGTTGGGAAACGCTGGTCTAGGCTATGTTTATTAACCACCTGGTTTCATGTAGTAATAGCAAATGGAAACTAGGCAACTTTTGTGAATAAAGTGCAATTTGTAATGAGTCTAATTTACATAAAACACAGGCGTGATTGCACTTTTAGCACTAAATGCACTGCGCCTGCTAACTGCATTGCGGCTAGTTAGTAAATAAAGAGGTATAGTTAGTGAATATTTGCATTAACATACCATGTGTAAAAGTGGCATAACTGCTTGATTATTTTTTTTTATTTTTCATGGAAATCAAATTGCTAACTTTATTGCAGAATTACCAGCATTATTGCAAAACTCCAAAACATACCTATACATATAATTCTTTGCTGTTTTCAGCTGAAATAAATAATAGAGAACTTTTATTACTTTTCAGGCAAATTATGATTACAGGGCAGACTATCAATTAAATGAAGACTCACTTCTGCATGGTTCCTTGCACAATACTATGTTATCATCTCAAAACAATTTTACCATAGTGCACAATTTGTAAACTGATACATTTTAATGTTTGCATCACATAACCAACTCTATATGTACGACTTTTCTGACATAGTAAGCTTGCTCAGTAGCCCACCTGGTGCAGCACTACACAAGCAACATAAATATAATTTTTGCAAAAAGATTTCCTTAGGCACATACTTTTAATGAACCTGGGTTGCTAATTTAGTTGACTTTGTATATTAAGCTAGGATACATTTTTTTTTTAAATGTTATAAATAAACTATGTGGTGTGTACTTAGACTTCCAGCTCCTTTTTTCTGTACAGATTTAGTTTTATAACTGCACTTTTCCCTCCATAATGAGGCAAAGGGTACTGAGCTATATTGGATGTAATGGTGTAAATGCAGAGGCAGCTGCATACATAAATCTACCAAATAACATAACATTTTTAAGACTTGTTCTATAAGTAAAGCACACTTACTGCTTTCTTGTTTTTAGCAGGTAAACCCCCGTTGGTCTTAATGATAACTGTGCACAGTTTCACATCTTCAGGATGAGTGCACTTTTCCTGTGGCAAAGGTAATAAGAATTTGATTCAGCATGTGGTCGACGTTAAATTCCAAAGACAGCATGGAGCCTTGAAAATCATTCACAGGTATATTTGGTGCCTCTTGATGACACAGAATGCAAATGAATCCACCAAACACAAAAGAGCCTTTCTAGCACTAAAAGGCGAATGAAACAGAGATTGCTTCAGTAATTTGTAAGTACCACAAAGAGTCCTTGGGACCCTTTAAAACTAGACGGCTGAACCCATTGATCCAAAGTGGCCATTAAAAACAGCTGGTGCAAGAAATCAATGATGAAAGAGCGCAAAGGTCAGAAGAAAGAAATAATTTGTAACTCTTCTGTATTGCGATGAAAATAGAATATGAATAAAGGGTAATTGGTATATCATATTTGCTATCTGCTCTGACACATAAATTGCACAGGGAATTATGTTTAAAAACCTTACAGCTATGGAAAAATGGCAATGGTTTCTTGTGCTTTAACAGCTCTACTTTCACAGTGTCCAGCGGGTAATGCATATTCAACAAAGGCTAAGGCAATGCCCCCATAACAAGATACCAAATACACAGTGGAGATGCTGAAAAGAGACTGTCTAAAGATAAAAACGCCATCAATTTTCATCATTATCCCTATTAAGATATCTATCTGCCAATAGCCACAATCAAGCATTAAATTAGTTTAATAACTGACCAGAACACTGTAACACAATACTGTTTCCAGATGCAAGTATAGATTTTGGGGTCACTGTATCTCCGGTGGTGTCTTGCAGGTCCTGGCATTACCTTAGGAGTTCTAAAATTAACACTGACAGCTACCTCCCATATTTTCTAGAAAGAGGGCAACTCCTATTGTAAAACAACACTGACACCAGTGTCTTGTCCAGTGGGGACTGCTGGGTATTTTCCCTGAGGCTACTGTCTCACATGGTGCATATCACCTTGAGAGGGGGCTGAGCATCAGCGTCTGTCTTCTGGCAGCTCCGTTTAGTGTTGACCCGTTTTCGACGCTTACGAAGAACTACGTAGATCTGCACGTACACGAGAAGGGTGATGATGAAGGGCACGTAGAATGACATGATGGAGGAGTAGACAACAAAAGCGGGGTTGGCGATTTCACATACGGTATCATCCCGTGTAGCTGAGAGAGAGAGAGAGAGAGAGAGAGAGAGAGAATGAGAGAGAGAGAGAGAGTAAAATATGGTTACACAATTAATTATAGTTGCAAACGTAATTAGTTCATTGAGGCACTGGCAAATGCCTGTATGGCAAATTTCCCCTAACAATTGCAAATTAGCTCTAGATTATAATTAGATTAGAAGCATACTGGAAAATGTATAACATTATGACAACAATGTTGAGTGAAATCAAAGCTGAATGCAAATAGAGTATATGTAAGTACACAGAAATTAATTATAAGATTTAAAAAGTTTATTTTTATTTTTGGTCATGCCGTTGTTACAGTGTAATTACGCAAAGTACTGGGTAGTATTAATTAAAACATGTACTCACTAGGTTCAGGTTTAGGGTTATGTTTAGTCTTAATTGCAAGCAATTATGCTTATACTATGGGCTTTTGAATGCTTGACTCTGACTGGCTGATAAATGTGCAAAGATGTGCAATTATTTTGCAGGGAACACATAGCTAAAGCAGTTTCAGACAGGTCTTGACAGCATTACAGTTTCACTTCGCCAAATGATTTTGGTTAATTTAAAGGTCCTTTCAATCTACAACAGCAAAAGAACCAAAACCTGCAAAGACATTGATCAAGTAACTAAAAACAGGATAAATAATTTCCATATAATTTTCACGTTTTCCCCATGAAATTGCGTTTTATTATCTATGGAAAGCACATTCTGTTTGAAATTAGCAAAGGAGGCTCGGCTTTTATTAGAAATTTGTCCTACAGACAAGAGTATTTTAAGGACAACAACCTGACAAATGTCTCAAACTGAAACAATGTCTTGAGGTGTGGTAACCATAGTATAACAGTATAACACAGTGTCCTGACCAGATGCGACACTTTGACACATGATAAAAGCTATCTTTTCCATGTTTTTGTCCTAACCCAGCCGCAACGGTGATACTAGCAACAGCGGATTCTATTTTAGATATGGTTTCTGTTTCTGAGATGTCAAGGCTGGAACAACAGTATACAACAATGATCTCAAAAGCTGATTATGTGCTTTATTTAATGTTGAAAAGGTATAATGTGAGTTTGAATATCATTTATCTTGACATGTATAGCCATACTAAAAGCAACAATGGATAATTTACCTCAGATCTTGAAAACAGGGAAAAGAAACAGATATCACAACTGTGAACTCAGTGTGAACCAGTATAACAGTAACATTGTGTCCTAACCAAATGTCACACCGCGACATGTGATCAAAGGTATCTTTTCCATGTTTCTGTCCTAGCCAGCTGCAACAGTGATGCACAACTAGTAACAACAGATTTTATTTTAGATATGGTTTCTATTTCTGAGATGTCACAGCTGGAACAACAATATACAAATTATTACAAAAATAATCTCAAGTGCTGATTTTGTGTTCTATGAACTGTTAAAAAGGTATAATGTAAGTCTGAATATCATTTACCTTGACATGTATAGCCATACTGAAAGCAACAATGGATAATTTACCTCAGATCTTGAAAAATAACAAGTGTAATCAGTCATTCAGTATGTATTTTAGTCATATTTAAATGGTTTAATATTTATGAATTAGACTGTACTCCAGTGCAGTGCGCTTGCAGAAAGAGCCCGCCCATACGTTCTTCTGATTGGCTGTTATTTTTGATTGAATTGTTGCGTCGCCATTTAGCATCTGATTAAGACATGTCTTATGGTGCGTTCACACCTGACGCGAATGAAGCGTTAAGCGTGAGTGATTTACATGTTAAGTCAATGCAAAGACACTATAGACATCCTGCGGTGCGATTCACGCGAATGAAGTGGCGCGAATTGAGCGTTTCGGCGTTTGAGTTGAAAAAACTGAACTTTGGGGAATATTTGTGCTGCATTAACCAATCAGGAGCTTGCTCTAGTAGTGACGTGATTACACCGTATCGAGCGGAGGCAGAAATCCGAAACAACAATGGAGGACAAAATCATTGTCGCTGTATGTGGATAC
>JAHKKF010523218.1:20789-55574 GCA_019740295.1 Labeo calbasu | reverse complement strand
CAGGAATAAATTCTATTTTAAAGTATGTTCAAATAAAAAACATTATTTTATATTGTAAAAACATTTTGCAATATTACTGTTTTTTTTTTCTATATTTTTAATCAAATAAATGCAGCCTTGATGAGCATAAGAGACTTCTTTAAAGACTATTACAAGTCTTACTGACCCCAAACTTTTGAACGGTAGTGTATATATATACACACACTTTGGATATTTTTACAGTGTCATTAATCAAAAGGGCCATATAAAGATCCACTGGGCATATAAAGATCTCCAGGACCATGGTTTATTGTAACTATTATATATTAAACTAATTAACACATTTTAATTTTATTAAAAAATGCATGGCAGTAGTAACCAGATCTGCAGGAGAAACAGTTGTATGGTTGAGGGTCTGTGACTGTCAGTCTAGATTTGACACCTTTGCTGACCTTGACCTTAATGAGCATGTACAGTATATATATGTGTGTGATACTGTCAAAGACTTAAAGAGGATGGGTGCTGAAGCTTTGGCTGACAAGGAGAGTCTGAGGGAGAAAGACAGACAAGCAGGGGGGAGAAAACGGACAACACTCTCATTAGTATCACTAAGGAAACGAAACGAATGAGTCTTCCTTTGACGTAGGACAAATCAAAAGTCCAAAATAAGCATCAAATCTTTTCGCTTACACTATAAAACCATGTTTTTAATGTCATAGAAGTTTCTAGGTGTGAACTAGATTAAACAAGGCTCAAAACTTCAAAATATAACCTTCAAAAAGGTCAAGCATGTATATTAACATTACAGTTAAAAACAACTGCATTAAGTTCAAAGCCTAGAGCTTCAGAGTTAAATCCTAGTAAACATCAACTTTAAAAGGGTTGTTGTGATTCAGTAAACAACTTTCAGATAAAATAATTTCTGTTCCTTAGGAAATACTTTTAAAGCTTGACATTAACATTAATTATTCACTTTTAAAATATTATTTACATAATAACTGGTTTCTGTTAAGCCACATTATTATACTACTAAACTACATTTTTTCTGTTTAGCACTGTACTGTTAGATGTATTATTTAATCTAATTTTAATCAGACTTTATTAACTTTAGTCTTATTGTTTTTACTATTTTCACATGTTTACACTTATTTTCTCAAAACCTTCCCACAGATCGCCCTCCTAGCACTCCCTTGCTGCCCCCTGGGAATTGATGGACTCCCGTTAAAAATCCATGTGCAAGTTAAAGGCTTGATGATGACAGAATTCTAAACAAACTTTTTTAAAAAAAATAATTTTGTCAAATTTGGACATTTTGTAATCACTGCATTATTTGTATTACGATGCAGAATAGGCCTTTGAATAAAGTACACTGCTCCTTTATTCAGTGGATTTTGCTTCTTCAGGTCCAATAAGGTTGCAGGATCAGATGTAGACTACAAAGACCTTCTAATGCAATTCATATAACAGAACAAAACAACCAAAAAAATAAAAACCACAAGACGCAAAATCAGCACATGAAAGCAGCTTACGAAAGGAGAGCACAGATTTGTGCTTTAACAACAAATATGCATGCAGACAAAAACATAACAATCCTAAACTACAGCCCTATGAGAGGTGTGTTACTGGGAAGAGTTACACAGAGGATAATTTTTTTCCCTCAATTTTTTAACTGATGATAATTCTAGCTGGGTAATGAATCACTGCACATACACAAAAAACACTGCCTTGCATTAATGCTAGTGTGAGTAAATGCTCTCCTTCAGGTCCACTATAAAGGAATGTATTCTCCTCCGGACTGCTGATGGGTCGGCTAGATTACAGCTCCTCTGACCTACAGCAACCTGCTTGTCTAGACAGCTTTGGGTCGGAGCAGATTCCCCTCTTCTTAGCACTACTGTGGTGACTGGGTTTGTATGAGGTAAAGCCTTCAGAGCGTCACTTTGAGTCACACAATACCCTGCATTGACGCTCTGACTCCTTGTCTGTCTCTGTTAATCTTTCTCTGTCTATCAAGTCTCAACCTTACTGTCTTTCAGAGGCCACATACTCTCTGTTAATCCATTCTTTTGTTTTCTGGTGTCATCTTTCTTTCAACCACTGAAAACCTTTCTTTGTCTTTCATACTATTCCTCTTATACAATTTCCAATTTCCACCCCCGCACACTTTCCACCTTGATGGTAAGTAGTTTAAGTAAGATGGTTTTCAGGATGCTTATCAAGCCTAGCACTGAAGTAAATTGCAAAGTCAAGTATACACCTTGACATTTCTTTTTTTTTAAACTTCTGGACAAGGCTAAATCTTTTTTTTTTTTTTAATTCCCTGCAAATCTGAGGTATGTGAGTTATGGAAGATGGGATGCTTACACAAATTAGTGGTGCATGCTATGTCAACACAATCAATGTAGAACGCATCACAGAGCCACAGTGTTTAACTATTTTGGAGAAATCATGTTGTTCCAAACTTGTAAGTTCTTCATTTATCTTCAGAACACAAATTAAGATATTTTTGATGAAATCCAAGAGCTTTCTGATCCTGTTAAAATAGTCCATGTGACATCAGTGGTTCAACCGTAATGTTATGAAGCTCAAGAATACCTTTTGTGCACAAAGATAACAAAAAAACGACTTTATTCAACAATTTGTTTTCTTCCGTATCAGCCTTGTCTTCACGAGAGTATCTTGATGCATATGTGTGGTGCTGCTGATGCAGCGTTCTAATGTAAAATCCGGATGCGCTGCTCCTTGTTTTCAAGCAGCGGAAGATGCACGCTGTACATAAAACAGATGTAGGTGACTTTGTTTCTTCAGGAGAACACAAACGAAGATTTTTAACTCAAACTGTTGCAGTCTGTCAGTCATATAATGGCAGTCAATGGGATCCACGGCTTTGAGAGTCAAAAAAACATACACAGACAAAACAAAATTAAACCCTGCGGCCCATGACGATACAATGAGGCGTTAAAGACACAAAACAATCGGTCTGTGCAAGAAACTGAACAGATTTTTTTTTTTTACCTCTGATCCACCGCAATGTCCAACTGTCCTGAGCGTGTTCACAACAGCCGGTGCGTAACGCGTCAACGTGTTCTAGCATATACAAGAGCAAGCAACCATAACTTCAGTCGATCAGGCTCAAAATTTGGGAGTCTGTGAAAAGTCAACACTCCTCGATGAGTTTGTGCAAGCAAACCTAATCTTTTCGATTTTAATTGGTTGCAACAATAAGGATGAGCACAAGTAATAACCAGTTTGATTGTGGGTCATACCCACAATCTCACAGCGTAAACAATGAGTGACGTATACGCATGACAGATTGCTTCCGTGCACGCGTCTACTATGCCAGAGCACGTTGACACGTCACACACCGGCTCTTGTGAACACACTCAGGACAGTTGGACATTGCGGCGGATCAGAGGTAAAAAAATTATATAAATACTGTCCAGTTTCTTACACAGACTTGATTGTTTCGTGTCTTAACACCTCAATGTATCTTCACGAGCCGCAGGGTTTAATTTGGTTTTGTCTGTGTATGTTTTTTTGACTCTCAAAGCCGTGGATCCCATTGACTGCCATGATATGACTGACAGACTGCAACGGTTTGAGTTAAAAATCTTCGCTTGTGTTCTATATCTTAATTTGTGTTCCGAAGATCTTACGGGTTTTAAACGACAGAGAGTATTTAATGACAGAATTTTAATTTTTGGGTGAACTATCAGTTTAAAACATTTTGGGTGAACATTTAATTTTATGCTGACCAGGGATCAGGTGGAGTATTGAGAACCACTGGATTACACTGACCTGAAGCATGTGACAAGAGCAAAAGAAACCACTCATTGACGAGTCGCTTTAAGACAGCTATATGCAGCAGCTCTGTGGTCAATGGCATGTCACTGAGTGTAAAGTAAATTCCACATGAAAATCATGTCCTTAGTCCCAATTTATAGCCGAAACATTTAATAAAGGATTGAAATTTGAGTAGTACATTCTTGCTGTCTATATGTTACCGAGAGAGATAGAAGGTCAAGATGAAAGACTTAGAGGAAGGAAAGGAGAGAGAGAAAGAGAAAAGAGGAGAGAGATGAGTAGAAGCAGAACCACATTCAGGAACATTTTCAGCAAGACTGAAGTTAAATAGCCATAATTATCTACAATCACAGTGAGTTAAATATATATGCGGATACAGGGCTGCTCAGAGGTATCCCTTATAAACACTTAGACAAGCCACAAATATGCTATATTCCCTATCCACACTCATCACAGGCACAAACATGCATATGTCTGTACTCACACTGCCCTCACCATGTGCTCATGAACTGTAACAAACACACACACTCACAACCAACAACCTAAATGATCTGTGGTTAATACTTCAACGCAGAAGCTGTCAGATTCTTCTTACACTCCACCTCCCCTCCTCTAATGAAACCAGGCAGAGAGCAGTCCAAATACAGAACTAGTCCTCTTACAATATTTACTACTGTTCTATAACAAAAGAAAGAGAGGGGTGAGGCCCCAAAATAACCCTTGAGAAGCCGGTTACCGTCGCTGTGAGCCATAGCAGGAAATATTGTGAAATTTCCCACAAAAATAGACTGACTAACAAATGGCCGCATCTATGTCTTGAATAAACACTGGAATAGTACGTTCATGGAGAAGCAAACACACAACTTGGGCTGCAGTAATGCAGTATATAAAGTTTAGTAAAAGGACAATGCTTTTACCTTTGCTGTCCTTCCTGCTGCTCTGATGAACTCTCAATTCATCTGATTTGATGAAATCAATGCTGGCATATGTGTTGATGCTGGAGCTGGTGTTTCCTCCTGCTCCACCCAATCCCCCAGTCAACCCTCCTACTACAGGAGAGAAAAATGAATGAGGGCCAGAGGGTCCATCCACACTGGTTTGATTCTCCTTACTGACCAAGTCCAAATCAATGTAGTTCAGGCCTTGCTCTAGGGTTAAGGAAGATGCCTGAGCAGCAGGAAGGTTTGCTACTCCAGGGCTGGCACACTGTGGAGAGGGTGGCTGATTATTAGACCAAAGGTTGCTCTCTAATCCTTGCTGTCGTGGTGGACCAACATGTGGAGTTTCAGAAAAAGGAGAAGGGGAAGCTGAAGGAGAGAGGGGGTGAGTTGGGGGAGTGATGAACGTCTCTGAGCGATGCCGCCTTCTCGCTGTTGATTCAGCCCTTACTAGACGGGCACCCTGATCCACACTTGAAAAAGCCTTGGGCGACGGAAAATTCATGTTATGCTCCTGCTCCATGGAGGATGGCAGAGGTGTTTGGCCAGCTTTTGGGGACTTGGATGCTGTATCTGCACCCAATCCAAATTTCATCTCAGTATAGTCTGTAAAAGGAGCAGCGACCACATCTGTAGATGTCAACCCTGTCATGCTGCTCTTCCTGAGTCCCATTTCTACTTCTTGTTCTACTTGAGGAGCTCTGTTGATCTCCTCTCTGACCTTTGGGGCAGGTTTAAAAGAAGAGAGGGTCGTGAGAGAAGAAGGTGAGTTACCCAAGTCCATGTTTACATATTCAGACGATAAAGAGATGGAGGTGGAGAGGGGTGCTGAGAAGCTCCGAGGAAGGTTGGCAGATCCACCTTGACATGGCTGTGGTCGGTGAAAGGCCCTTTGATGTCCTTGTGCCATAGAGTTCCCTGGCTCAGCCGTAGTCCTCCCCTTGTTATGTCCTCCTCGCTCACCCTGATATACAATGCTCACATACTCTCCGGGACTCTGGGATGCAGTTGGGAGCAAAGTCTCTCTGACTCTCGGCAACGTATTGGCTTTGGACATATCCACAAAAAAACTGGACGACTTATCCTTCCTTGATGGTAAATGACCCTGTTTCTGAACACCTGGCCCACATCTCTGCTGGTGATGGTGTTGGGCTGAAACTTTGGGGTGAGCCCCCCCTACCCTGTGTCCTGCGCTCAACCTAGTTGCTCTTCCCACTCCACCAACAGACAGAGACAGCGACCTGTCCTCAAGGCTTTCACTGCTAGCTGAACTAGAGGAAAAAGAGGATGAGGACAGAGAGAGTTGTCCACCACCACCTGAGCCCACTGGAGCGTCCCCTCCACAATGGTAACCACTGTGCCCAACTTTTCCTCCAGCGTCACCCCTACCCATACAAACCCTGTCCAGATCGTCCTCAAAACGGGTTGAGAGGGTGGTGTGTTTGTATGAACGTGGCAGCGAAAAATAAGAATAGACCATCTTTGGCTGCAGTGGTTGCTGCTCTGGGTGTGATGGAGGAGTACTGCAAGCTGACCTGGCACTTATAGGTGACATGTTCATGTAGTCGCTGCCTGCCCGACTCTCCATGCTGCCCCTGCTGCCCCAGATGCATCCACTTAGGGCATGTAAGTCTGGTGAGCAGCTGCTGTTAGGAGACATCATCATGTAGCCCTCATTGATGGGTAGGCGGATGTGCTGAGGGGGTGAGACACTGCTGTTGGGGGTCATGGCCATGTATTCATCTCCACCCTTTGGCACTACATCTGAACCAGAAACTGATAGTGACAATGAAGCAGGGGGTGCCGTAACGCCTGGTAGCATAGACATGTATCCACTGTCAATCGAGGAGTCTTCAGGCCCTCCTTTAGTACTGACACCTTTATCTGCTGAGTTTTCCTGCACCAGTGATGTTGTCGCTGAACCCCCTGAGCCTCGGCGAGATGTGAAAGACTCTCTGCTTGCACTGCGTGACATCACTGCATAGTCTTCTTCATCCTCTTCTTCTTCCTCCCTGCGGCGCGGGACCAAACGCTCTTGGGTAGAGGTGGGGGGTAGGGAAGCACGCTTGCTGAGCAGCCTGCGCTCAGCCTCACACTCACGACTAGATGAACGACGAAGCACCCTGCGTCCATGAACGCGTTTGTGGGACCCTTCTCGGTGACCCATCAGGATATAACTGGCTCCACCTTCAACAAGGGCAGCAGGGAGTCCTGTGGCTAGCAGGGAGTGCTCTCCGGGGCTAGAGCCGTACTCATCTGACGAACCATAATCACTGGGTGATCCCGACATGGACACTCTCTGAGGAATTCGAGCGTAAGTGCAGATGGGAACTGTTCCAAAGGCAGCTCCACCCAACCCACATTCAGACCCATGTCCAGAGCTGGACGAGAGGCTGGGGGCTGGGGAAGGTGCAGGGTTGGGGGTGTACCGTGCTAGGCTGAGGGTGATCTTTGCTGGAGTGGGTGCTCGTGTAGGTTTAGGCCTCAGGGTTGGGGTAGTCGAGCAGGATGAACCATTGAGACTCGGACTTGTGCTGAGCGCCGTTGCTCTGCCCCCTCCATCATCTGTACGAGCCCCAATGCTGGCCGTCCGTGACCTAGAGAACCCGTGCCGTGGAGTCGGAGACGTATTGCTGTTGGAGGCTCCAGGGGTTTCCGTTCTAGCACGTCTGGAAAAGCCAACCTGTGAAGGTGGCAGATTCGGGTGGTGTCGTCTAGAAGGTACACTGATAGGGTTAGAGGCAGTTCCTCCTCCACAGCTCACACCAACAGTCTGGGATTTGCTTCGTTGACGAAACTCCTCGCTCAGAGCCTTCATAGCCTCAAGAAGGGTCTCATGCATGTTCTGCGCCACCACTGAATCCTCTACTTGCATCCAGAACTCGCCAGGACCTGTCATGGCAGAACGACCCACTTCAATGAAAAAGAAGTTCTCTGAGTGGCCACAGCGTCGCACATTCATTAACTGGAGGACCACAGCTGCAACATCAGAGTTGAGTTTAACAAAGTTGACTGTTTTGTCTGTCAAGCAAAGTCGGTAGATTCCAACTAGATTCCTGGCCTGGCCCAAACCTTTAGGCCAGACTTTAACTTGCCAGACCTCCTTAAAGGCAGGGCCGGGGGAAGGCAGTCCACAGTCTCCACCACTGCCACACTCATCAGGAGTCTTACCTACAGATATAAAATAAAAAGTAGAAACACAATCAAAAAAACGAAATAAATATGTATATATTTAAATGAATTGTAATGTGTTTTGCACTGTGTTAATTGTGTCTGTCTACTTGCAGACGTAATTTAAACATTACATTTCTAACTTCAAATAAGAATTCTTACAAAATGTTATGTTTTCCATAAAGCACACAGTTGAAGGAAGCTTTGCGTTATTAGCTAATATGAAGAAAATAAGTCACTTGCTGGTTACATCCTAAAACTTGGGTTGAATTTCATAAGTGGAAAAAGCGAATACAATGATATACATATATGACCCTGGACCACAAAAGCAGTCATAAGTAGCATGGGTATATTTGTAGCAATAGAAAACAATATATTGTATGGGCCAAAGTTTTTTATGCCAATTGGGCCGATTTTTATTTTATGCCAAAAATCATTAGGAAATTAAGTAAAGATCATGTTCCATTAAGATATTTTGTAAACTTCCAACCAAAAATATATCAAAACTTAATTTTTGATTAGTAATATTCATTGCTAAGAACTTAATTTGGACAACTTTAAAGGTGATTTTCTCAATATTTAGATTTTATTGCACCCTCAGATTCCAGAATTTCAAATAGATCCTAACAAACCAAACATCACTGGAAAGCTTATTTATGAATAAAGCATTGGCCCTTATGACCGGTTTTGTGGTTCAGGGTCACATATTTAGAGCAAAATGTTATGATGTGCCTTTTTGTAACCCAGTGTCGTCTTCCTAGTAGAGCTGCCATGAAAAGCACTCTATTTAATTAAATATAAACACATATATATTTCAATTAGGTCATTACCACAAATTATTTAATTTGATCCTCACCTAGGTTTTGTACAGGTCAAAAGGGCACACGTTTATTCGTTACATTTGTCACTGTATTCAGCAAAGAACAAGAAAGTAGCCCTGCAACCAGACCAATCAGGTCAGGACTAATTTTGACTGATTTGTCTGTAATATACTGACTGGTTGTAACTGATTTGTTTGCATACCATCCGGTTTTATTAGAGTTTTTTTGGCCAGTGTTGCACATGCATATTTTGTAGCGTGCTTGTAAAAGAACGGAGAACATTAAAGATGCTCTCCGTGCCGTTGATACAAACAGCACAGCCAAGTGAATCCATTATAGCCTTTACGGACGCTTATCAAACAGAAAAAGGCTTATAGAATCGCTTGCTCGGCACCTAATGTCTCCATATCATCACGCTGATGGCCTGCTGTTCAACCCGGTGATCGGTTCATTCAACGGCGGGGTGGGGGGATCATATTCTACCAAAACACGAGGGATGGGGCAAGCGGAGACCCGTATTCCAATAAACACGCACGGCTGCCGCGTCTCCCCTCCCCGGCAGAATCGCTATGACAGAAATGTAGGTTACACGCACAACATGCACAAATGTGTAGAAAAACAAAAACAGTCGTGAGCGCTGCAGCAGCATCCGCTGCACAATGCGCCACTCTTGCGCTACGCACTGTAGTAGTTCTGTCTAGTGATGTGAGCATTTAAATATTGAACCCTCTGCATCTCGGTTTTCTATAAACAGTCTCAATAACATCAAATTGCGAATTCGTCAATTTATAAATACACTGAATGGCTGTACAAAGCATGCACCGTAATCAATTTGGCCATTTTAATACCGCGTGCGTCCACATTTCCAGGTGTGGTAGCTACATTAAACAGACGGGTGGGGTAGAACGTGCATTTGAATCCAAGCCGCTTTGCAAATATAGATCCACTGAAGCCAAGGGGGCTCCCTTCATCAACACGCAAGTTGATGGGCAGGTTAAGCAACTACAACCACCAAGGTCCATGCTGCAGCCTATATATGTGAATGACAGATCATTTACGAATTCGACTCAATGGTACAATCATAATTTTCTAGCTCACATTTACATTGTAGATCCAGCATGGCCTGGTACCATTCGTTTTGGACCTCCTCAGTGTCCGCGGCTATGGCAAAGCTCTCCCCGCGGGTATACAGCACTATCATGTGCTTGTTCTTTGAATCTGCCCGTTTGTTGATGTTGAAGCAAGAGTCCAGGTTCACTGCTTTCTTTGGGACTGGTGACTTGCTTCGGAATTTCTTTTCGTTTTCATAATATTCGAGTCTGGCCGGGCCCTGCTCCGAGGCAGCCCGGAGAACGAAAAAGCGCCGGTGCATAGATTTCTGCTTGCGGAGATAACCGCTTTTCCGCACGTCCTCGTAGCTCTGCTGCTCCATCGCCGCCTGGTTCTCCATTGCTGGGCGAGTTGCTTGTTTTCTATCCACCGATGTCTGCCTAAAATCTGTGGGATGTTTTACATTTGTTCATGACAGCAGCAGTTCTCTTCTCTCTCATCATGCAATCAAGCGCCCTCGAGGAGAGCCCAAATAAGCGCTCTAGCTTGTTTTCCTCCTGGTCCAGCTTGTATGGTGGTGTGCACCCAGGCTCCACTGACAGGCGTGCACATGCGGCATGCGACGTCTGCACTAGCATGCAGTTCTGCTGTGTATCATTGCAAGCGTACCAGAATTGTTTACTGTACAGCTCTAGCCCGCACACTCGGATGCCCCCCTCTGCCTGTGCGTCTATAAGACTGGTAAACCCGTTAATGCCAGTTCATGTACACGGTGTACGCTGAGCGGAACTGAGACCGAATTGATTTCGGTGATGTCTGGAGGTGGATTCGTTCAACGAGACAGTTCAGCGTCCTCTGGGTTTAATTAACACATTTCACGTGCCAGATTTTCTATTCCACATAAAGGCTTTTTTTTTAAATTGGCAGTTTGTGGAAACTGGATATGGCAATTTGTAGGAAATGCATGTCGGATTTTTTTCGAGGAAAATTTACAAATGATTCTGTTTTTCACGTAGTAGTGCATTTTTTAATTATTAAATGCGGAATCCCCTTCTCTCCGGTCATTGGCAAGTCTCTTGCGCTAGTGCATCCCTCATAGCGAGGCGTTTGCGACACCTGTTGGTTGCCTTTTGCAATTTTTCTGTCAGTGCAATACGGTGAAACTTGCTTGCCAGTTTATCACCTGTGTCAAGAAAGTAGACGAATATTAATGCTGATGCAAAATTCCTCTGTGCAGTTTGCGAAAATGCATAAACATAATCTAGATTCAACATGAACATGAAACACACTCATAAAATTTCAACTGAAAACGATCAGTTTGTACTGAAAGGAGATGCGTATAGACCGGTGTTTTTCTTTTTTCCAAAAATCATTATATTAAGTAAAGACCATGTTCCACGAAGATATTTTGTGCATTTCCTACTGTAAATATATCAAAACTTAATTTTTAATTTGTAATATGCATGGCTAAGAACTATTTGGCCAACTCTAAAGGCAATTTTCTAAATATTTTGATTTTTTTGCACCCTCAGATTCCAGATTTCATATCCTAACAAACCATACATCTATGGAAAGCTTATTTATTACTTTTGAAATGTGTTTTAAAAACTTCCACAAAAACTTAGCATAACATGTGACACCTTTGAAAAACGCACAGCATAAAACATTGTTGCTTGTGTTATAGTTATATTTTACATAATGCTAAAGAATGTTAGCTACATCATAATTTCGCAGTAAGAGATGTAATTATCAGACTTATGCAACCCCAACCCTTCTTACCTGTCAAGCAAAAAAACCCGTTTTCAAACCGCTTATTCTCGCACCTCCTTTCAGCGTAGTTTCAGCGTTCTACTAGTATCTGTTTTCATTTAGCTTCTTTGTTGTTCTGTGTCTTTTTGGGTTGATTTTCACAGTTGTTGACAGATGTGATAATACCCTCCAAACTGAGGAAAAATGCTCCAAAAGTAACTTCCGGCTCCCTTAAATGCACACTGTGGACGCGCAAAACGGCAGCAGAACGCGACTCAAAAGACTTGGACAAAGAACAAAGAATCTCACAGCGGTCACGTTTTTTTTTTGGATTATGGAGAGATTCGAGATTAGGGCTGTTAAGGAGTTCGGCATAATAGTAAAGTTATTTTACAGTTTATTTCATTTAGCTAAGGCCCCCTGGTGGTCCCTCGGTTAAAAAAACACCGAGAGGGCACGATTGTATTGTCGTGAAACTTACCATGATGATGATGTCTATAAATCAATGAAAAAAAAACTTTAATTTACTGAAATATAATAAACTAAATACATTTTTTGTACAACTTGTACAGCCTTGCTGAATTTAAATAAACTACACTATATATACCTGTTCGTTTTGTTGGGTAAATTGTCACACGCAAATGAAAAAAAGATAAAGCCACTATTTACTAGATTCCAAAAAATATTAAAAGTTTCATCACCAAAAAAGTAGAGCGCCTGAAAACTTATGCTTATCTAGGTCAAAATATTTACTATTTTAGTGCTGTCCTGGTTTACATTTTTGTTAATGAGTACATTCCATGTCAGATACTGCTAATTTTACATGTTAGTAAATGTTAGTATGTTCCCTGTCTAACAATGTATATTTCGCTAGAAAAAGAAAAACAAATGAATACGTTAAAATAGATACAACGCCGACTGTGACCACTGTGTTTCCCGGAGTTTTATTCAGTCAATGTATATTGGAGATTTTACCTGTATTGACGACAGTTAATTATATGTTTCATATGTATTATGCTTGTTTGTTTTGAGCGGTTAAATGAGATCGGTTAAAAATAAGTACAAGTGAATACAAACAACTACAAATGTTCAGCTGTTTTAACTGCACGCAACGAAGGGAACGTTTTGGTTGGCCAACTACTAAACATTCGCCACTTCAGCGTTATCCAGCGAACGGTGCGCTTCGTCTCTCCTTGAGATATTAGAATTTTGTCGAAAAGTTTTAAACGAGAAAGGAAATGGAGGTAAACGGCGGTCCTGCAAATCCCGCTGTGATTGCTGACATATCGTTCTCGTTTCAAGACGAACTGACTGCGACCCTGCAGAACGCGCTCGGTGTTGCGGTAGAGATCGCCGTTGCGGAGATCACCAGACTGCTGGACAGAGCGCTCCGAGACGTGCAGGGCAAGATTCAAGAGGCTCTGCAGGACAACAGTGCGCTCAAGTTTAGGCTCCAAACAGCTGAAACACAACTTTCTAATGTGTGTGGTCGTCTGAATCAACAGCCACAGAGACTCGAAGATTTTCCTGTCGGTAGTAGTACGAATCAGCTAGTGACAAACCCTTCCAGCTGCAGCAGGGCTCAGCGCGGGTGTCGACAGTTAAATAACGTTACCCTTAATGTCGGGCAACAAACTGAGTCCGCTGTGGACTCGGATCATGGTTATGAGGTATGTGGATCCAAGGAAACTAATGCATTCCAGCGAGGGTTAGTCTGCGGGAACCCCCATGCAGGCGCGACTGCTCTGACTTCAAACGCGGATTCGCTTGAAGAGTCAACCCGCTATAGAATAGACGACATAAATGGTAAGATATTTGATATTTTAAGACGATTAAATGCGTACGTTTAAGGGCTTAAATCACTTTAAATGACAGACTGCCAATGATTTCGAAATTACAAACCGCCTCTGTAACAGATGGCACATTTTGGGTTCATGTTTACTCTTTCCTTGTGCATTTACAACCGCTGTGGGTTGTTATTATTCATAACAGTGGTCATGTCGCAGTGGTGGTACTCATATACACTCGTATGACAGTGTTCAAGTTGCTTAAAAGTGTTTTGTGTTACATTCTGTGTATATTTGTAGCATTATTTTTGTTACACATAATTTTAGTTATGTTGCCCTGATGGGGTTTTGTCTTTTATGAACCTCTGTCCTGTCTGTAAATGAGCACTGGTCATGTTTTATGGACAGTCCACTTATGATGAACTCTGACTCATTATGTGGCTCCTAATATTTTTTTAAAAAAAGTATCTTCTGCTCACCAAGCCTGCATTTATTTAATCCAAAGCACAGTATTTTGAAAGTAAATTTTGAAATATTTTTACTTTTAAAAATAACTGTTTTCTATTTGAATATATTTTAAAATGTAATTTATTCCTGTGATTTAAAAGCTGAATTTTTAGCATCATTACTTTAAGTGTCACATGATCCTTCAGAAAGCATTCTAATATGCTGATTCAATGCTGCTCAAAAACTTTCTTTATTATTATTATTATTATTATTATTATTATTAATGTTGAAAACAGCCAAGTAGAATTTTTTTTTTAGGTTTTTTGATTAATAGAAAGTTCAGAAGAACAGCATTTATCTGAAATATAAATTTTTGCAACACTATAAGTGTCTTTATCATCATTTTTGATAAATGTAAAGCATCTTTGATAAATTAAAGTATTTCTATAATTTATATTTCAGATAAATGCTGATCTTTGGATCTTTCTATTCATCAAAGAATACAAAAACTAAACTCAAATGTTTTAAATATTAATAATAATAATAATAATAATAGTAATAATAATAATAATAATAATAAATGTTTCTTGAACAGCAAATTGGCATATTAGAATGATTTCCAAAGGATCATGTGACACTGAAGACTGGAATAATGATGCTGAAAAGTTTGCTTTAATCACAAGAATAAATTGCATTATAAAATATATTAAAATATATTCAAATATATATTATATATTAAAATATATTTAAATACAAAACAGTTATTTTAAATTATAAAAATATTTCACAATATTACTGCTTTTGGTGTATTTTGGATCAAATGAATGCAAGCTTTGTGAGAAGAAGAGACTTCTTTAAACAAAAACATTAAAAATCCTACTGTTCAAAAACTTTTGACTGGTAGTGTACCATCTGTACTATCATGGTGGTTATCAGTACATTTTAAGTTAAAAAGCAGATTTTGATAGTTAAAATAGCAACTTAATGTAACGCTTCCTTTTCAGACATCAAGAATGAGCAACACAGTATGACCAATACTGAGCAAGCATGTGCTGGGACAGCAACAAGTGTGCTGAGTGAGGAGTCTTCACTTGAAGTGGCTGTAAAGGTAGAGAAAGAGGAGGGTTATGATGACCCAATCCCAGTGTCCATCTCTGTAGTGGAGGAGCCTAACTCAGACAGCCTTTCTCTGGCTCAGTCTCGACTAATGGAAGACTGGAGACCTGAGCCATTGCAACCAGAGAGCTGCCAATCAAACATGCACTGCCAATCCACCAACCAAACCCTAGGTAAGTACTGTATAAGTAATATGCCATGCTAGTGGGACTTACATTACTTCGCAATGATAAATCCATTTTAGCATATGCCATTATACAAGATTTTATTTCATGTAGTTTTCTCTGTCTCTAGACATGGATTTCCTTTCATCCTCAAGCTCAGGCCAACAATCCCACTTCCCAGTGCTCCACAACAACATTCACAAGGGTCCCGAGCGGCATTCGTTTCCCCCTAGGCGAAACCTGTATCGCTGTGGCCTGTGCGGGCGAGACTTTAACCGTAAGCACCATCTCAAGATCCATCAGAGGATCCATACAGGAGAGAGGCCGTACACGTGCTCCATCTGCAGCGCGCGCTTCCGTCATGCATTGACACTTAAGCGCCACTCCCGCCTCCATACGGGAGAGAAACCTTATGTTTGTGATCAGTGTGGGAAAAAGTTTCGAAATGATGGTGGATTGAAGGTCCATCAGTGTTCATGACAACAGCTGTAGAAATGCACAATTTATGGTTGTCTTGAGTTGCGGGATGAATCCAATATAGGGAAACTAAAGTAACGGAAATGTAATTAAAGGGATAGTTCACCCAAAAATGACAACTCCGTAATCATTTGCTCACCCTCATATTGTTCTGAAAAACTTTGCTTATTTCTTAAGTACAAATTAAGATATTTTTAATGTAACCTGAGAGCTGTTCCTCCATTAAAAGCCCAGGTAACCTAAACTTACAAGAACCAAAATGGAGTTTTAAAAATGAATCCTTATAAATCGCTTTTTTTATGATGACGCACATATCAACACGCATACATAGAACATCACGTTTGGTAAACACAAGCTCAAAATGTGGGAATCAGTGAGGTTTGTTGTAGCTTGTGACATATACACAAGCTTCCATGTTTACCATATGTATGTGCATTTATATATTTAATCCACAAAACCTGGGTTAAGCCGCTTGATTCATATGGATGTGTTTTACAATGGCTTTGTGACCTGAGTTTAAGTTACCTAGACTTTAAGTGGACGGACAGCATGTCTTATTAAAAACATCTTAATTTGTGTTTCAAAGATTAACAAAAGTGTTATTGGTCTGAAATGACATGAGGGGGAAAAAATGTACATTTTTGGGTGAACAATCCCTGTAAAATGATATTCTCGGATTTACCCCAGAAATGACTGTCCCTGCTTTAGATAAAACAAAGCATCTGTTAAATGGATGTTGATTATATCTTAATGCCTTTCAGAAATCTCTTTTCCTAAGATTTAAAGTGCCTGACAGTAGGACCCTGAATCTGAACAATACTGAATCTGTGCAAGACTTTAATATAAATACAGTTAGATTAAATCTCCGCACCAGAATATTGAATCCAGTCTCTTTACCAGATCCTGTAAATAAACATCTGTTTTGTCTGTTGTCCAAAATTGTCAGCTGAGTTTGAAAATTATATTTTGTATTTAACCCAAAACCTTATAACTAAAACTCTTATATCAGCTTGAGAAGTTGAGAAGAGGAATGACGTGAATAGCCGAAAGTATGAACTGAAGTGATGATAAAAAATGAGCAAGGTTTATGTAATAATCTAAAGGCTGTCCACCGGCTGTTCACTCTTGACATCTGAGCCGCTAAAGATGCAGTGGATTATGTTTTGTTTGTGAAGGGAATGCGCCTCCCAATCTACATAAATGCGTCTATGTTCGCACAAATCATTCGTGATCCAGCTTCAACTACATCAGAAATGAGTATAAGCTTTTTATGAATGTCTGCAATCAACTTTCCTAATAACGTGCTAGTTAGCAAGTTTTGCGGCTAAACGCAGCTAAAGTAAACAATCTCTCAAAGCACAGCTCCTCACTCCACTGAGGAAAAGAGGGGTGGGGCGAGCAGAGCTCATTTGCATTTAAAGGAACAATCCATCAGAATGGGTTGATTTTTGCAGAGCTAATTTTGACAAGGTAAAAAGGGTGTTGTTTTACACAACCATTTAGAATTTTTTAACCAAAGTATATTATAGACGTTTCATTAAGACCCTAAAGAATCACATCAACTCAGAAAATGGGCATCCGATGACTCCTTTAAGCGCTTTAAGCCATGCACTTTTTCTTTTGTCATCATTTTGCATAATCATACATAACAGATTTACTGGTACGCAAAACATGTACTTTAAAGGAATTCATTAAGCTTATTGTTGTTAGTGTGACAGCCAACAACAGCACAGCTTAACCCTGCGCACATTTTTATATTTAGATATATTGAAAAGGTTTGGGATAATTAAATCAGTCGATCTTTTTAACCCGTTTTAATATGGATTTCTATAGAGACCGGAATAGTGTTCCGATATACCGGTACTTATAAAAGTATTAGATACCCTGCTTTTAAAAACGGTACGTTTCCGCATTTTACTAGTACCGGTACTTTAAGAATGCATTTTAATAAGAGCCTTATTTCTGCGTGTCTGTGTTAGTGAATGGCGCAGATGCGCAGTTTTGTGTACTAACGTTACACACATACCGTGACGCTCGCAGTGTTTTCAGCCTCTGCCGCCTCAATATACGAGTACATGAACACATGAACATAATCTCTAGAACTGCTCTGTCACTTGAGTATTTTACCGTTTCTTTTGCGAAAACTATCGTCATACAATGAAGATCCTAAAGGTCTTCACAGCAACCCGTCAAAATAAAAGTTCTGTTTAACTTGACAGCTAGAAATATATTAATGTATGATTTAATGTAAAGATAGTACTACTACTACTAGTAATAAAAATATTATTAAAACAATGTTTAAGGAATATTTACCAGAAGAAAAAAAAAAAATTACCAGAATTATTTACCAAAAAAATTATAAATACACAACACAGTATTTCTGAAAAAATAAAAAAAAATAAATAGCATATAATAAATTATTTATTTTAATTATCCTTTATAAGTTCATTAGACAAGCTTTTGATTATTAAAATGTAATTAATCTATTAAAATAGAATGAAGAAAATTAATGGAAAACAGATTCACAAACAAAACTGAATTTGAGAAAAATAATAAAATGTGTTTCATAGGACATTAAAAATATGTAATTTCTGTTTAACTTTTAATAAATTGCTGTTAAATTGTGCAAGTTTCATGATTTCAATTTAATTAGACATGCTTTTAGATAAATATTTTTTTTAATGTAACCATTAAAATAGTATCGTTCAGAAGAAGTTTCGTGATGTTTTAGTCAGGTATTGTATTGAAGTCAAAATCTTGGTATTGTGATAACACTGGACTGGAATACCAGAGCACCAAAACAGAAGTTAGAATCAATCATGGACGCACATCATTTACTCAGAAAAAAGGTGGATACTACAAGACTTTTGCCATAATTTGCCCCAACCGATTTATAGTCTGGAGAGCTTAATGCTAGTTGCTTAAAGTCAGAGCCAGTCTGCAGACTTGTTGACAGATTTCATAGAAAATGTGACTATTTACAAAGTTGGTATGCATACAAATCCTAGCGGTTTAAAATCTCTTCAGATTTTAAGTCGAGTAGTGTATTCCAGCCTTTACTTGCCTGTGCGTCAGTATTCAGACCTCATCTGAACTTCATCCCTTCTGTACTTTGATCAGCACAAATGCAACAAGTTTTACGCTAAACCAAAAGCAATGGAAAATTACTGCTTCACCACATTGTCCTGTGACATCAAAATCCTTGAAATGGTGAAATTCTCTAATCTTTAACTTTTGAAGACCCTTGAAACAACACAAGCATAAGATTAAACATAAATAAAACACAGCACAATAGCAAGGAGAATAGGTGAAATAAGTAATATAGAATTTAATAAATTATAGGTTGCTATTAAGAATCCTTAGATGTATCAAAACTAAAAATGGAACAGTGTATATTTCTGTTATTTTAAGTGATAAGATTGCTGAGATTATAGGTATAAAAGAAGTAGAGTGACACATTGTCATAATAAAGATAATGTACAATCAATTTCACTAATAACTAAATTTTACACAGGTACAAATAAGCTAGTGTTAACTAGTGCTATTTTACATTTTTACATTTTGCTAAGTACATGAGTTTTTATGCTTGCTAACAAAAGTGCAAGTCCGTTAGGTGTAAGGCATAGATAGCATAGATTCAAAGCACGGATCGGTGCGATGCTATATTTCTGTTGTATACTGAATCAGTTTGTGAAATTAATTCTGTTACTGATTACTTCTCTATAGCAATTGACAAATCATGAATTCACATTTTAGACGATAGTGTCCAACACTGGGAGGAATCTCCGTTCATGATTGTGGTGACATAAATCTTTGTCTTTCTGCTTTCGGCTTTGTGCAAGTTAATTTCCAGTAGTTTTCTTTATTTTTCCTACAATCGCCTTGCAAGCAGATGAAACAGAAACGATGACGGCATGATCTGCATCTTACAAACTTGCATCCTCCTTCATGCATAATCAGAGAATGACACTTAGGACAGGCTCTGAACATTGGACATCCAAGCACATTGCTCTTTGGATCCGATACGACTTCACAGGTTAGCAGTGTGGAGACGAGGGGGCACAGTGTGTTGGTGCAGGCAGCAGAAGTGCAGGGGTAAAGGCAGGAGCCACACAGGAGCTGAGCGGTTGGGCATTGAGTGCACTGAAGCAGGTTATTACAGGTGCCTTTTATGCATGCAGGTTTGAGTGCAGAGAAACAAACCGGGCACTTTAAAAAAAAGGTTAACAACTTCATGACATTATGTTGAGTTTGGTTCAGATGCAGCTGATAATAACGAAATGAAGTTAATATGCAGTGCTTACTGTGTTTGTGGGATCTAGATGGTTTCCTTCTTCTTGAGATCCAAAAGTATTTATGGATTGGTTATTCATTATTGATTGAGTTTGAGAAGGAAGAGAAGGCACCTTTACAGACAGAAGATACAATGACTAACTTGATCAGTTTAATGAGTGATTTAACCAACAGCACTAATGTTCCATGAAGCATGACTGTCTTATGCTAAACTGACATTTTTAAACCGCTTTTTATGGATCTTTTACATGTTTGACTGGTATTTTATGATAAAGCATTGTAGTTATAAACTACAAGCTAACAATAAAATGTATTTAACGTAAGTGTTCTCACCTTAAAAAAAAAATGTCGTCCTGGCTGAGATCATCAGTCAAATCAGACACCTGTGAATTTCCTACGGAACAATGATTGGAGTTTTTTGGGGGGTAGCTATTATAAAGTCTTAAATTTGCAATAAGAAAAAATGCCTCGTACTATTCTCAGGACAAAATGAAAGTGAAAGTCATTTTTCAGTTGTTGTGGATATATTTATAAACAAGCTTGTCGACAACTTACCATTCTTTCCTCTTCCGTTCCACCGTATAATTGTCTTTGTCACGCTTCTCATCTCTTCCTTTTTCATGTTTACACCTGCATTTTTCTGGTTCTTCTATTACATTTCATCTAATCTGTGTGAGTGAGATTATTCAAATATCCTCACTGTAAACATCTGTGTTGTGCTGTCGATCTGTTCTGTGTGAGAGTTAAAGTGCGACAGCATTTCTGTACCAGGGAACTCATAGCTGAACTTTGGATACCCTGGTTGAAAAAAAACAACATATGCTGGTAGGTATGTTTTGATGCTGAGATGCTGGTTGGGTATGTTTTGATGCTGGTTTATGCTGGTCCTTGACCAGCAACATGACCAGCATAAACCAGCAAAGGACCAGCATATCCCATCCCACCCTCATCCCCCCTCTTTGCCCGTTTTCGATTATCCGAGAGTGGCGATATCCGGCTCCACCCACTTTGAGCTTCAAAAAATGAATGGCTTCTTTAGAAACCTACGGGTGATGTCACAGACACTATATCCATGGTTTTTTTACAGTCTATGACAGTTGCTCACACTTGTGTGGTGCGACATTATTGTTGGACTCAATATAGCTGGCACAGCATCGACATTTTGTTTCAATATTTCTGAAACACCTGTGTCGAATTGTTCCTTGTTTGTAAATTAATCTGCGGTAAAATTAAGTAAACAAAGGACCAAATTCTTACTGGCGTGGTCTGAAGCTTTATTAAAAATAGTATGTAGAAGCAGGCGTTGATCTTCTTCTGTGGAGGCGATGTTTAGCCACACTATTACATCATAAAGTGACACATTCCACAACCTGTTCCACAATCATTGTATAGTACAATGTCAATGTCAAAAAATCAAGGGAATTTTTGTTTCTCAATTCATGACCCCTTTTAAGTGATAAAATTACTGACATTTTAGGTATAAAAATAATAGAAACCAGTAGTATTAAGTTTTACACAGATACAAATCAGCTATTGTTAACTAGTGCTACTTCATTGAAGTTTACCTGAATTGTTATGCCTGCTAACCAAAGTGCAAATCAGTCAGGTGTAAGGCATAGATCGCATAGATTTAAAGCACAGGGGAACGATGGGATCAGTGTGATTATATAATATTTCTTTTGTATACTAAATCAGTTTGTGAAATTAATTCTGTTACTGATTACGTCTGTATAAAAAAATCTTGCATTCACATTTATAGACAATAATGTCCAACCCTGGGAGGAATCTGTTCACAATTGTGGCAACATAAATCTCTGTCTTTCTGCTCTTGGTTTTGTGCAAGTTAGTTTCCAGTAGTTTGCTCTATTCTTGCTGCAATCATTTTGCAAGCAGATGAAACAGAAATAGTGACTGCATGATGTGCATACTACAAACTTGCATCCTTTTTCATGCATCATCAAATTATGACACTTAGGACAGGCTCTGAACATTGGACATCCAAGCACATTGCTCTTTGGATCCGATACGACTTCACAGGTTAGCAGTGTGGAGACGAGGGGGCACAGCGTGTTGTTGCAGGCAGCAGAAGTGCAGGGGTAAAGGCAGGAGCCACACAGGATCTGAGCGGTTGGGCATCGAGTGCACTGAAGCAGGTTATCAGTAGTACCTTTAATACTAGCAGGTTTGAGTGCAGAGAAACAAACCGGGCACTTTGGAAGAATATAAGACATTGGTGGAAATTTAAAAAGATTTACAACTTAATGACACTATGTTGAGTTTGGTTCAGATACAGCTGAAATTAAGTTAATATGCAGTGCTTACTGTGTTTGTGGGATCTAGATGGTTTCCTTTTTCCTGAGATCCAGAAGTCTTTACGGATTGGTTATTCATTATTGATTGAGTTTGAGAAGGAAGAGAAGGCGCCTTCACAGACTAGACAGAAGATACAATGACTAACGTGATCATTTTAATCAGTGACTTAAACTAATAGCACTAATGCTCCATGAAGCATGACTGTCTTTTTGCTGAACTGCCATTTTTAAACAGCTTTTTACGGATCTCTTTGACTGGTATTTTATGATGCAACATTATAGTTATAAGCTACAAGCTAACAATAAAATGTATTTAGCATAAGTGTTCTCACCTTTAAAAAAACGTCCTCCTGGCTGAGATCACTAGTCAAATCGGACACCTGTGAATTTCCTACGGAACAATGATTGGCGTTTTTTTTAAGGTATTAAAACGACTTAAATGTGCAATAAGAAAAACTATTTCGTACTATTCGTCGTACTATTATACTCAGGACAAAGTGAAAGTGAAAGTCATTTTTCCGTGGTTGTGAATATATTTATAAACACTTCTGTCGATAATTTACCATTCAAAATGTATAAAAGGTTAATAAACAACAAATACCCGCTCCCATTGTTGTCTTTCCTCTTCCGTTCCACCGTATTACTGTCTTTCTCACGCTTCTCAGCTCTTCCTTTTTCGTGTTTACACCTGTATTTTTTACACAGTTTTTTCTGGTTCTTTTAGTTCGTTTCATCTGATCTGTTTGAGTGATATTATTTAAAAATCCTCACTGTAAACTGTACTGTATCTGTGCCGTGCTGTCGTTCTGTGTGAGAATGAAAGTGCGACAGCATTTATTTACCAGGAAACTCATAGCTGAACTCTGGAAAGTCCTGGCGATTCATAAACCTTTAGTGATTTGAAATCTTTTGCGGTTTTGTCAATCAAAATATAATAAAATACATAATGTTTTATTGTAAATGTATAATACAATTTGGTTGTGTAAACTGCCTGTGATATTCATGAAAGAAACAATAATGTTACTGTTTCTTTAAAATCAGATAAAATGTGAATACTTTGCTATGAGGTGAGGTCAAAAGCTTGCATACACCTTGCAGAATCTAATGTTTAATTATTTTACCAAAATAAGAGGGATCATACAAAATGCATGTTATTTTTTATTTAGTACTGACCTGAATAAGATGTTTCACATAAAAGACATTTACGTTTAGTAAACAAGAGAAAATAATAGTTTATAAAAATTACCCTGTTTAAATGTACATACACTTGATTTTTAATACTGTGTTGTTACCAGAATGATCGCTATTTCCTTTATTTAGTGATAGTTGTTCACGAGTCGATTGTTTGTCCTGACAGTTAAACTGCCGCTGTTCTTCAGAAAAATCCTTCAAGCTCCACTTTGGTTTTTTCAGCATTTTTGTGTATTTGAACCCTTTTCAATAATGACTGTATGATTTTGAAATCCATCTTTTCACACTGAGGACAACTGAGGGACACAAACGCTCACTGATGCTTCAGAAAGAAAAACAATGCATTAAGAGCCAGGGGTGTACATTTTTCTTATTAAACCTAAGTATAATTTTTTTTATTTAGTACTACAGAAGATACTTACATGTTTCCCAGAAGAAAAAAATAAGTTAAGTTACCCTGATCTTCAAATTCAAAAAGTTTCCTGGCTCTTAATGCATCAGTGAACGTTAAAACCTTCTGTAGTTGTCCCTCAGTGTGAAAAAATGTACATCAAAATCATGCAGTCATTGTTGGAAAGGGTTCAAATACACAAAAATGCTGAAAAACCAAAGGATTTGTGGGATCTAAAGGATTTTTCTGAAGAACAGCGGGCAGTTTAACTGTTCAGGACAAACAAGGGACTCATGAACAACTATCACCAAACAAAAAAACACAGTATTAAGACTCAAGTGTATGTAAACTTTTAACAGTCATTTTTATAAATTCAACTGTATTTTCTCTTGTGGACCATATGTAAATGTCTTCCATGTTAAATATCTTATTCAGGTCAGTACTAAATAAAAAAAAAAACATGCTTTTTTATGATCCCTCTTATTTTAGTAAAATAATTAACATTTGCAGATTCTGCAAAGTGTATGTAAACTTTTGACCTCCACTGTATGCATAGAGCTTAAAAATAATAAACATGTTTTTAGCTGTTCAGAACAATACTATAACAAAAAAACATTGTTTTTTAGGTCTCCTTATAATGTTATCAAGATTTTTACATCCAAAAAAAGAACAATTTAGAAGCAATGGACTGTTTTCTATACTGTTTTTGACCCCTTCATCAGAATGCTCTGTCCGAGGCATGGTGGTTAGAATCAGAAGTAAACAACCACTGCACTGTTTGAGTAACAGTTGTGTATGTTTGACAGCGCATACATTCCTCATAGAAAGACGCTGCTGCGATTTAGGTCAAAAATGCATACTCAGTACATATTAAACGATCTGTAATAACAAGAAAAGCAATAGTGACCACATAATAAAAAACAGTTACCAGACGACAACCTTACGTTCTCTCTCTTGAAACCAACATGGAAGTAAACACTGCAATTCATCGACTGGCCGCTAGAGACTGGCTCCAAAAGGCAGTCAATTCCATAGCCCCCCTCCTTGTTAAAATGCCCAACTTTACAGCAGAAAAAAAATTGTTTAAAGCCTGGTACAAAAAGTGGTTTTAGTCTGTATAGCTAGGTGTTACCCTTCATGACAACTGTGAGGGGGGTGAATTTTTTTAATAACTCGTCTGTTTAAATTATATTAAGCCTTAATGTTCTGCATAATTAAGAGCGTGTCCACTTGAGTGGCAGGTGGATTGCCGCTGCTGTCAACACCGCTAAACGAAGTGGGCATGGTTTCAATGACTAGCTCCACCTACATCCCACCTTTCTGCCCATTTTCGATTATCTGAGAGTGAAGCGCTGCCCAGATGGCGACGTCTGGCTCCACCCACTTTGGGCTTCAAAATGCTCTTCAGAAACCTACGGGTGATGTCACAGACACTATATCCATGGTTTTTTACAGTCTATGACAGTTGCTCACATTTGTGTGGTGCAACATTATTGTCGGATTCAATATAGACCATTTCATCAGATGTAAACATACTGGTCCCGATACACTTCCTGTTTCTTTTTTTTTTAACTTTACACAAACATCACAAAAAAATATAACCAACAAAACATTTGACTGGATGAAAATGTTACATTAGCACCTTTAAGATGTATTTGTATATGTGAAATAAAATAAAAAATAAAAAACAAAAAAACAGGAAGTGCTTCTGGACCAGTGTTGTTTACATCTGATGAAATGGTCTATAGCTGACACAGCATCGACATTTAGTTTCAATCTTTCTGAAACACGTGTCGAATTGTTCGTTGTTTGTAAAAGAATCTGCAGTAAAATGAAGTAAACAAAGGACCAAATTCTTACTGACGTGGTCTGGAACTTTATTAAAAATAAAGTTCATCCAGTCTTTTCTAACGTTGAGATCAGAAGGAAGGGAATACAAAGACTGTTTTTCCACAACTTGACACTGCACGGCATCTTTCACGTTTTCAGAGCCACTTTATCGCTTGGTTTCTGCGTAGACTTGTGTTCAGCACTCCATTGTTTAAAATACATGCATGAATCGGTGGGTGGGGCTAAACAGCGATGTAGAAGCAGGCGTTGATCGATGTTTAGCCACACTATTACATCGAATGACACATTCCACAACCTGTTCCACAATCATTATATAGTACAATGTCAATGTCAAAAAATCAAGGAAATTTTATTTTTTCAATTCATGACCCCTTTAAGTGATAAGATTGCTGACATTTTAGGTATAAAAATAAGTAGAAACCAGTAGTAGTAAGTTTTACACAGATACAAATCAGCTGTTGTTAACTAGTGCTACTTCATTGAAGTTTACTTGAGTTGTTATGCCTGCTAACCAAAGTGCAAGTCAGTCAGGAGTAAGGCATAGAAATAGATTCAAAGCACAGGGGAACGATGGGATCAGTGTGATTATATAGTATTTCCTTTGTATACTAAATCAGTTTGTGAAATTAATTTTGTTACTGATTACTTCTGTATAGCAATTGACAAATATTCCATTTGCATTATAGACCATACTATCCAACCTTGGGTGACATAAATCTCTGTCTTTCTGCTCTCGGCTTTGTGCAAGTTAGTTCCCAGTAGTTTTCTTCATCCTTGCTACAATCATCTTGCAGGCAGATGAAACAGAAATGGTGAAGGCATGATATGCAGCTTACAAATTTGCATCCTTCTTCATGCATAATCAGAGAATGACACTTAGGACAGGCTCTGAACATTGGACATCCAAGCACATTGCTCTTTGGATCTGATACGACTTTACAGGTTAACAGTGTGGTGACGAGGGGGCACAACTTATTGGTGCAGGCAGTTGAAGTGCAGGGGTAAAGGCAGGAGCCACACAGAAGCTGAGCGGTTGGGCATCGAGTGCACTGAAGCAGTTTATCAGAGGTGCCTTTTATGTATGCAGGTTTAAGTGCGGAGAAACAAACCGGGCACTTTGGAAGCATGTAGGACATGGGTTTAAATGAATAAAGATTTTGTCATAACACTATGTTGATTCAGTTAATGACAATGAAATTTAGTTAATATGCAGTGCTTACTGTGTTTGTGGAACCTAGATGGTTTCCTTCTTCCTGAGATCCAGAAGTCTTTACGGATTGGTTATTCGCTACTAGTTGAGTTTGAGAAGGAAGAGAAAGCGCCTTCACAGACTAGACAGAAGATACAATGACTAACTTCATCAGTTTAATCAGTGACTGCCATTTCTAAACAGCTCTTTTCAAATCTTTTATACGTTTGACTGGTATTTTCTGATACAACATTATAGTTATAAGCTAACAATAAAATGTATTTGGCATAAGTGTTCTTACCTTTAAAAAAATGTGCTTCTGGCTGAGATCACTAGTCAAATCGTATGCCTGTGAATTTCCTACGGAACAATGATTGGCGTTTTTTTATTATTATTATTATTTTGCCTAAATATCATATCAATAGGTATTATTATGCCTTAAATAGGCAATAAGAAAAACTGCGGCGTACTATTCTCAGGACAAAGTGAAAATGAAAGTCATTTTTCAGTGGTTGTGAATATATTTATAAACACTTTTGTCAACAATTTACCATTCAAAACGTATAAAACATTAATAAACAACAAATACCTGCTCCCATTGTTGTCTTTCCTCTTCCGTTCCACTGTTTCTCACACTTCTCAGCTCTTCCTTTTGTGTGGTTACATCTGCTTTTTTCACACCGTTTTTTCTGATTCTTCTATTACATTTCATCTGATCTGTTTGCGTGAGATTATTCAAAAATCCTCACTGTAAATATCTGTGCTGTGCTGTCGATCTGTTCCGTGTGAGAATGAAAGTGCGACAGCATTTGTTTACCAGGAAACTCATAGCTGCTGAACTTTGGAGAGTTCTAGAGATTTATGACATCTAGTAAACCTTTAGTGATTTGAAATCTTTTGCATTTTTGTGAATCAAAATATATAGTCAATTATAAAATGCATAGGCCTGGTTTCACAGACAGGGTTTAGACTAAGCCAAGATTAGTCCATAGTTCAATTAAGACATTGAAGTCATTTTTATAAATATGCCTTAGAAAAAAACATTAGTGGTGTGCCTCTTGAGACAAAACAAAGGCACTGGCATGTTTTAAGATCAATCAGTGTAAGTGTTTTTTAGTTGAAGGTAGTTTAGTAGTAGGCTTAAGCCTTGTGTGTGAAACCGAGGATAATGTTCCACTGTAATATACTGAAATTTGGTTGTGTAAACTGTCTATGAGATTAATTAAACAGTGTTACTGTTTCTTTAAAATCAGATCAAACGTGAAATATCTGACTTTTGCTGTGAGTTACTGTTGATGTCAAAAGTTTAAATACACTTTGCAGAATCTGCAAAATGTTAATTATTTGACCAAAATAAGAGGGATCATACAAAATGCACATTATTTTTATTTAGCACTGACCTGAATAAGATATTTCACATATAGTCCACAAGAGAAAATAATAGTTGAATTTATTTAGAATTGATTCTTTAATAGTTGAATTTATTCTCTGTGTGTGTGTGTTTTTGTAGTGATGAGTCCATGAGTACCTTGTTTGTCCTGAACAGTTAAACTGCCCGCTGTGAAGGAGTGGAATTCTGTTTAACTGTTCAGGACAAATAAGGAACTCATGAACATCTATCACTAAGAAAAAAACACAGCTGTGGATCATTCAGATAACAACACAGTATAAAGAATCAAGTGTATGTAAACTTTTGAACGGGGTCATTTTTATAAATTCAACTATTATTTTGTCTTGTGGACTATATGTAAACATCTTTTATGTGAAATATCTTATTCAGGTCAGTACTAAATACAAAATCACATGCATTTTGTTTGATCCCTTTTATTTTTTGTAAAATAATTAACAATTTAACAAACTTTTGACCTCAACTGTATATATGCATTGTCCTTAAATATAATAAACATGTTTTAAGCTGGTCAGAACATTACTGTAATAAAAATACACTATGTTCCGGCAAAGGTTTTATAAAAGTGTTATCTTTTGTAATATTCAAAAATCCATTCCGACTCTTTTAAATGTAAACCACGAGTTTTGTTACTCTAGTTGTTGATGTTGGATTTCCTCTTTTGTTTATATAAAGCTTAAATACTTTATCTACGAAACTGAGAGGTATCCTGCCAAACAGGTTTTCTTCCAGAGGACAAGCCTGTACTGAAAAGTCAAACAATTGCTTCTGTATGAAAAATTCTTTACTCACACGATTAACACTTGAAAACAAGCGGTACATTTTGAAGATTTAAAGCTACTAGCTCAAAGCCACTAGACATTAATTTCCAAAAACATAAAAAATACAAAACAATAAAAAGCTAATGTAACAAATCATTATTAACAAGCCTGTTTGTTTGTGCAGCATTAACAATAGCCATTATTTTGTAGGCACCCAAAGCTAAATACTTAGCCTGCCACCATGCACACAGTGTGGGGAACATATGTAGCCCAATAAAATCCATCCTCTTATGAACCAGTCCATCAAGCTTCTCCCACCCCTGTAAACATGCTCATATATGTGTGGAAGAGACTATAAATCAGGTTCTAATCCCGTCTTGAGCTGAAACCTCATTATGTCTGATGGTCCTTATGTGGGGTAAATATTGACCTCTTCTGAATCATGGATAGGATACTCTGTGTGTGTTTGTGTACTGTATGTGCATGCATATTGTATGTTTGTGTGTTTCTGTATGTCCAGTTCTGCCTTTTTAGTCTTCACAACATCAGTCAAGACAAAGTCTTGCATTCTCCCTAAGGTCTGAACCCAAATGTGTTTATGTGTCTTTGATCTCCCTATAGTCCTGCCAGCAATACCACTTTAGCCAGTCACAACATAAGAAGGCCTCTGATGATACGATTCCATATGATGTGGCATTAACTGTTTGCCAAAAGCAGCTCTCACTCAGTACTTCTGCACATCAGTTTGGTCTCTGTGAAGATACGAAGACATTGTGATTGTTAATTGGAAATAAGGAAAAACCATTTGCGATCATATAATTTGTAATCTAGGAACTAAAAAAGGGCAAGTTCACTCAAATATGAAAATTCTGCCATCATTTACTCATTCTCAACTTGCTCCAAACCTGTATGAATGTTAAGCACAAAAGAAGATGTTTTGAAGAATGCAGGTAAGAATAACAGCTGTTGGTCCCCCACCCAAAATAACGCTTGAAGCTTCATAAAATTCAGGTTGAACCACTGGTGTCACATGGACTATTTTTACTGATGTCCTTTTTTGCGCTTTGAACGTTTGAGTTGTGTTGCTTGTCAACAGAGGGTCAGAAAGCTCTCGGATTTCATCAAAAGATGAACAAAGGTTTTACAGGTTTGGAACGACGTGAGGGTGAGCAATTAATGACAGAATTTTCATTTTTGGGTAAACTAAACCTTTAAGTTAACCTTTGAGTTATACAAAAAGTGCTGGGTGTAATCATTGTCTATAAATAGCTGATTTATTTTACAGTTAGCATTAGTCACCTTATCTCTATGGCTCCGCTGGTGAGCCCTGAACTGCTCTGGGTTTGTGAACATCTGTTGGCAGAATGGGCAGACTGACTCCGGGAGGGTATTCCACGGTACCCGTCCAACCGAATCTGGAGAGTTCAACTGTTCTTCCAGGTGATCTGCCTTTGTCCAGTGCTTCTGCTTGTCTGTGTGCACCATGTTAATAACCGACGGTCTGTCATTTCTCACCACCGCTGCGTCGCTATGAGATCCAGAACCAGATTCTGATCTGGATCCGCAATCTTCTGGTTTGCTAATCTTAGAGGACCTTAGAGGCACGTTACCTTTCTCTAACCTCTGTGGCACCTCTGAGGTGTAGTCATGTTGAGGCCTCTCCTCCTTACCTGAGACTGAGGTGTGTGTGTCTCTTGGGAAAGAAAATGCTGTAACTCTACTCCTGTCATCGTTGTTTTGATCTCCTGCCTTTAGGGTATTTTTCACACTCCCAGATTGAGGAGTATGTTTCCCCTCTGCATTAAACCTGACCAGCCCTGCGCTCCAGCTTTCTAAAGGAGGCACGGACAGCTGCTGAATGCAGTGGTGGAGAGATGGGTAGTCCACATATTTAAACTTGGGCACCTTTTCCTTAGGGCTGGCGGGCCTGTAGTTTGGTGCCTTTGTCAGCGAGCAGGATCCCAGCCAACCGTTCAGCGGAGGCACAGAAAGCTGTTGGATGCACTGGTGTAGCGAAGGGAAATCCACATACTGGAAACGAGGCACCTTGCGAGGAACATCACAGAGATCGTCTTTTCTCACACGCATTTGTGTCGAGGTCTCAGGGACGCCCTGCTCGTTCCTGGCCGCTCTATCCTCCGTGTCACACTCTGCTGAGGCGGAGCGCTTAACATTGCCACCTCCATCTGGAGGCAAGTGCCTCCTGCCCTCCATCCCTCAGACTGCACAATGGTGCTTTCGTCGCCTGTGACTATAAAGAGATATAAAATGTCATTATCTTATAATATGAATACTATGAAATGTCCAAATTAGTTCTGTAAATTAGGACTAGTTTTGATTGTGATTATTGTTTAAAGTATATTCAGGATTTAGAATGGCATAAAGGTGCTTTCACAATTAGCAAATAGCATCAATAGTGTAGTCATACAAACACACACAAAAGTTACTTTTAAACCAATAGTTTTCTGTTGGCCATCTTGGTCAGTTTGGTGGATTTCACCTACAAAATCTCTCCAAGCAGAAGTAAATGTGACCACATTTACTGCTAATTACCACAAAAATTGTTTAGACTCGTCCCTGTTTTTTTTTTTTTTTTTTAATGGATTGTACAACTAGCAGAAATGTGAAGCTTATTAAAACAATAAGCCCCAAGAAGCCGTGGTTTACCCTTATGAAAATTAACCTTGGTTTTATTATTGTAAAAGTGTAGTAACCATGTTTTTTTGTTTGTTTGTTTTATTTGTAGTAAAACCATAGTTAATTTTTGTAAGGGTACAGTGAATTTATAACAGCTAAGGGGCATTGTAAGGCACGACGCGAAGCTGTTATAAATTCACTGTAAACCATGGCTTCATGGTTTACATGAAACAGTTGTGGTAAACAAAGGTGTATGTTTGTAGAGTAATTTATAACGGCTTCGAACGTGGCTCAGCCAAACAGAGGACCGGAACTATCCGTTTTATAATAAGCAATAAGCCCCAAGAAGTTATGGTTTACAGTGAATTTATAACAGCTAAGGGGCATTGTTAGGCATGACGTGAAACGTTTATAACACCCTTGTGATATTAATAAAAACATTATTTTTCCGCCAAACAATGTAGTTACTCAGAAACAGTTGTGGTTGCAACAAAGTGGTTGCTGAGCAACACAAAGATGTAAACAAAGGTGTAGGTTTGTAGAGTAATTTACAACAGCTTTGAACATGGCTCGACCAATCAGAATCAAGGACCGGAACTATCCGTTTCATAAAATTTAATAAAAGCACTTACAATAATTCTTGTATTTTCTTGTAGGGCTTTATGATTAACAAATTCATAAAGTTATAGCAACAAAGTTGTAGAACTGGATACAGCTTTACAAGGTTAGTAAATTATGTTTACGATTTGTGGCTGTACTGTTGAAACAGTGGGTTTTTTAATGTTTCACAGATTGACCCCATTCATTTCCATTGTACTGTAAATGCCTTACTGTAACCTAGATTTTTTGCTTTTTTAGGGAAAGAAAAAAAGGAAGCACCACATTTTATTTTTATATGAATGGTATAATTCTGTGGTAATCACCAATATGCCACAAGTGCTGATGATTGAGCCTAACTTTTATTGAACCCAGGATACTCTTTTGAAGCATATTTTGTTCACTGAGCAACTCAGCAAGAATCAACATGACTTCTTCTTTTGTGAAAAGAAAATAACTCAGTTATGGTTCAACAAAACTGAGTCTCTAAACATTCTGGGACAAACAAATAATTGCAGATGTGGGTTGATCCTTATTCTATAGATAAAATGGAATGGCATTCTTTAGGCATTCAAGCCTTGATAAGTGAAACAGGCTACCACATGTATACTGTGACCCAGTGGTGTATAAAGTACCTGAAAGCCATACTTAAGTAAAAGTACAGATATCTTACCAGAAAATGATTTAAAGTTAAAGTCACAGTTTAGAATATTACTTGAGTAAAGGTCTTAAAGTATGTAAGTATTTGTGTATTAAAAGTAAAAGTACAAGTAAATGCAAAATGGAAAATAAGCAATTCATCCGGTACTTAGTGTCTTTCATTCCAACATAAGAAAAAATTTCTGGAATCTGCATCTGAAGTAGCATTTAGCTGCATTTACACAGTTTAATGTATCTCAGAGGGGACATGGTTGCATTTAAACTGCAGTTACAGATGCATAAATAGGCCTAATGTTTTGTTTTTAACAAAAAATTGAATACTGATATTGAAATAATTTAAGACATGAAAAGAATAGTCGAAATTAAAAATTAAATTAAAACCGCCAGCCGGTGGCAGTAGGTGACTGCTAATGAGTGGGTCATTGTAATTCAACCGATTCATTCAAATGGCTGATTCATTCAGAAACAAAGCATTTGACTGTGTTAATGAGTGAATCAGTGAATCATTTTTAGCAACCGATTCATTCAAAAAGCTGATTTATTCAATAAGTACACACCGTCCATTGCTCAGAGACGCAAAACAGTGCTGTGATCTTGTTTGGAACTATTTTCGTTGGCAAAATTGAGCAAAAACAATCATTTTATGTCTAAAATTTAAGTCACTTATTGCTTTACTGAACTTGTATAAAATGATTATTAAATATATTATGATGATATCCGCAGAAAAACAGTACTCTTTGTGTGATATAGATTAAGTTACTATTAAATTACATAAATACAAAAAGCATACAGAAGCATTTTTAATGTCTACAATTTAGAATGCCTGGAATTTTGAGTTTGAGTAACAAAGTATTTTTACTTCGTTACATTACACCACTGCTGTGACCAGACCCTTTAAAAGAATACAACTCACCCTCACTGCACTCCTTGAGGGGGTGTGGATTTCACACCGTGTGGGTGGGTGGACGGCTGGGTGGGTTTGCTCTCCGCAGGCCAGGCTGGGAAAATAATAACAACAACCGGATAAAAAAAACCCCTCTGAGATGGCAAGAGATGTGTACATGAGCACTAGAGAAAGTGTCTATGTGTGTGTTTGTGATGGTCTGAGTTGCTCTGGTAGCCTTGTGCCATGGGTATAAATAGCTCTGCAGGTATGGAGTAAAGAAGAAAAGTAGGTCAGCTTCAGACTGATCGCCTTCTCCAGGGGGCCCAAAACAAAATATCTGTCACACACGCACACACACAACACTACAGTCTTCTCTTTCTGTATTCACTATGGTCAAAACCAAGAACACCTAATACTGCCACACAAAAGCCTAGGAGCAGCCCAGCCCACCCCTGACTTCAGATCACAACACACACCAACTGAAATTGACACTGCCTCACTCCCCATGTGTAATCAACAGGTGAAGAGATGTAGTTTACCACCTGGACAGGCTGTACATAAATGAAAGATTTTTTTTGTTCTGATCTAGCACCAGTATCACACAACCACACCCCAAGCATTATCTATAGAAAAAAACACATACACAAACAAAATTGCTCTAATATTAGGTGAAAAGATTAAAAAGGTCATGAGATGAGAAACCAAATTTCCCTTGATCTTTTGACATAGGTCTTTGTATGCGTAATACATCCTAATAACCCTCAGAAAATAGCTTGTTAGGATCCAAGGTGCAAAGCGACGTCACCCGGCTGCAGTCGTTTGCATAAACACTGCCTCCAGAGCAAGACATGGATAAATAATCATTATCTCACCATAGGCACCGCCCACTTCCGTTCAGTGACTTAACGGTTGACACTTAAGGTGCGTTCACGCCATATCGGCATTCCCGTAATTACGATATTCCAACTTGTAAAAAGCGTTCAAGTCCTCCTAGATCTCGTAATTACAACTTGTGAACTGGGAGTCTTCTGAGAGCTACGACTTGTACCACATGACCGCTTTACCACCTGACCAACGTAGGCTCTGTTTAGGGTTGATAGTGTTGT
>JAHKKF010523218.1:10659-20739 GCA_019740295.1 Labeo calbasu | reverse complement strand
CGCGTCAAAAGCAAATAGAAATTACAATCACTGCCCCTGTCGTATCTACAGTGGATACAGTATACAGATGCACATTCGCGTTCTGACGCAGTCTACACACTTGAGTCTGTCATAAATTGGACGAATGGAGTAAAAGAACATTCGCTTTGACACGTTTGGTTTAAACAGCATCTTTGTACAGATATCAGAAGGATCCCAGCATAAGAAGCAAGTGGATAGTTTATTTGTATTGGCATCCCAGGTCATGTTTGAGGAACGTCTGGAGCCTTTTGTTTTGTAAACGAGGCACAGTGTCATGGAAACTGTGAAACAAAGAAACATTTGTTGTAAGATGAAGCGGTACTAGATTTGACTGCAGCTGCATTACTAACGGTAAGTAAATGATTTCATAATGCTTTGTCTGGAAATGAACGTTTTATTTTGATCATGTTGTCAAAACACTCATATGCAATAGCGAGGGGGTGCTGATACTGCTACCTATGCAGTGAGGTTAGCCAGTCACAACAGTGGCTGATTACGGATCCATTTGGATCCGGGTCGGAACTCGGGTTTAAAAAGTGTATAAATCACATTGTCAAACAGCGACACCAGCAGGTAAAGTTTTATCGGGAGTCTTCTCTTTGCCTCCCGTTTAAACAGACCCCTCCTAAGCCTGTGGTGACTTTTTGGGGGGTAACTGAGAATGAATGGAGGAAAGTCATGTGAGAGGAGGCAATGCCTCCATTGTGATATGATTGGGTATGACTGGTTATATTTGGCTGTGATTGGTTCATGCGATAAATCCCGCCTCTTGTGTTCTGTGCATTCGTGAATCAGTCTGAATGAACAATATAATGCTGTTAATGGGAAGACTAATTTAAAAAGTAAGTAAACAACTTAGATATAACCACTTTGTTACCTCAAAATAAGACATGAAATTACCGTGAAACTGATCTGCTGGGAGCTTTTAATGAGTAATCAGCTTGGTGAATTTTAAAGTATATCTCTGTCTGTGACCAATATTTACAAAGCTTTGATGACTTGAGCTTTGATTTTTTGGCGTTGAATATTGATTACATTGTTAATGTAAAAATATAACTTTTTTTTTCTTTGTGAAAGCAAGTAATGTTTATTTAAATAAAAGATAATATGACTGGGACATGAATTTATATTTAAAAAAAACAAAACTTTGTCTCTTCATTTCAGAAGATCACCACACACTACTGACATCAATGCTATTTACGTTTGAGTCCAGTCAGGTTCAAAAATAGCCTAAATGCCATCGGGTCGGGTCGGACTCGGTTCTAATTTCATTGGGTCTGTCTCAGGTCGAGTTTTTCTTTTAAAAAATGTATGTATTCACGTCGGGTTCGGGTAAGAAGTGATTCGGGTCGGTACAGATGTTAGGACCCGAGAAGACCTCTACTGACCCACCTTAAAAGATTCGCCCCTTAAAACAGGTGGTTTTGGACAGAGGGCCAGAATGAGGGTTGAAAATGATCATTTTTCGACATATTTATTTATTTATTTTTTTTTTGTTTTTTTTTGTTTTAGCTATTAACATTATAAGTAAACGTCAAGGAACATTAAAATGTATTTTAAAAATCCATGTCATGACCCCTTTAATGTCCCAGTGGAGCCTGTGCTAAGTGAAAGAGCTCATGCTGTGCTCAATTGTAAAGTAAATATTTCCTGTTTATTGAGGGCTGTGGTTAGTACAGAGACTGCAGGGCTTAATATATATATATCTTTAAAAAAAAAAAAACTAGAAATGTGTCACATGACATACAAATACTTACAATGAAAACTTTTGATACCATGTTGCCATTTCAAACAGCAAATTGGATAAATGTAACATTTTTATTCTTCTCTTTCATATTTCTAAAAGTCCCCGAACATCGCCTGGCACAGAGAGAAAAACACACACTGTAGAACCCGCCCTGGAACCGTGCCGGGCGTGGGGGATAATAACCGTGCTCCACATTCACACTCGCTGTGTTGTTCATGAGGAACTGGGTCACGCGCCGTGGCCTACATTTTTAAGGTTTGTTGTCTTCGTTTTTTTCCCCTCCCCACATTTATTTGGGCTGGCCCCGCCCTCGTTGCCTGAGTAGTGCAACGGGGGTTGGGGAAGAGCGGCGGTTCGCACAGTTTGAAGCTGAGAGCCTGAGTGCTGCCAAGCAGTTAGATGCGCCCTCGCAACATGTAGACAAACAGAGCATTCACACGCGCGTGACAGCAGAACAGTGCGCGTGCTGACACAACGAGCTAATACAGAAAGATGCGCGCCTGTCTGCAAACATATTCATTTGACTTCTTATTAAGCCCTGCTCAAAACATTACACCTGTCATGGATATGACAATAGAACATAAGCTCATTCAGACAAGTGTTGTTACAAATCTGCATTAAGTAATACGAGGTGACGACAATAACAACATATGAACAAATATCAGTTTGATGAAATATTTGAATGTATCAGACATCATTTACACATTTCATGTTTTCAGAGCTTTACCTTATGTTACCGTAGTGGTCCTTGGAGGTCCGTGAAGTGCATGTCAAGTGAGTTCTCCGTCGATTTAATCGAAATTGTGTTCGTCTTGTTTTAAAGAAGAAAGAGCTTTATCTTCTACACATTTTTTTTTAAATGAAACATAAGGAGATTATTTCTCTCTGGTCAAATTAAGGCGTTTGCATCTTGAAGGACCATTTAAACTTCTTCAGTTTGAGAACAGTGAGGGCACGATATTATTTATCCTGTGTTACTATCAACGGCACTTTACCAGAAACAGTTCCTTAATGTGTAAAATGTGGTTTGGCTCTAGGAGCCGCTATTCGGATTCTGATAGAGGGAGACGAAAGCCAATCATAGTTTGGTCACGCTTCACGACACACCCATGGACTCCGCCTCACTCGCGTATCTTTGTCCAATCAACGCGCTGCTTTCTGATAAGTGGGCGGAGCTAGCATGTCCTAGTTCTAGGCGAATTATAATTCAGCTCAGACTCCGCTTACTCGAGTCACCCGAGCGCGAGCTGACACCCAATCCTCCGCGCGTCTTTATCAATCAGTCATATTAGCCCTGACATATGCACGCAAAACAGAGATGTAGGCTATTTCCTTCTTTTAAAATTACACGGATATACAACTCATTCAGATGTTTAAAATAATAATAATCCATTTTACCAGAATTAACACTGGGATCTTTTGTCTTCTGACATTATTTTCTACCATTACACCTGTAACTCTTGCTCAGTGGAGGAGAAACATCCATGTTTGTACTTTATATTTGTTATTCCGATGTGCAGGAAGACTTGGTGTTGACATGTTATCTGAAACAAACAAAAGATATGATGACTGAGGAAATCCTGACCTTTCTGCTGTTGATAAAAGATTTGTTTTTACAGTTTTTAAGTTCTGTAATTCTAGGAAGGTTACTATGTAGATTTACATGGAGCTAAATAAGCACATGGATACATGGAATACTTAGAAAGAATCTACACACTCGCTAAAACCAGCTTTTATTTACACAATCACAAACGACAAGATAAAATGGTGAGATTGCAATTGAAATTCAGCTACATCCTGCTGCAACTGTAGCTCCCTAGACTGTGGTTTAGTATCAGGTGAGAGAACGTCATCCTGGACAGCCACAGGCGCCAGAACCCTCCTATCTTAATGAAGATATCCAGACCACACGTTTAAAATTCCCTCTGTCATGTAGTGTAATACCACTTTTAGAGGGCACAAACATTTGCTGAGTGTATGAGCAGGCAAAGTAGTGCTGAGAAAATCTTTGGATGAATCTCTGATATGTTTGGTAACAGACTGCATGAAGCAGGGTTTGACATCAGGATATTATGCATGGAATGTGCCTAATATCAGGATCATGTGCCATGCTATTATAAACCTGACAATTCGAGTCTCAGCTCACGAGTTTCCTTTTTTTTATGTATCTCTTATTCTTAACTCTAAGAGGACAATGGAGTTAAGCCACTCAAGTGAGACCAAATAATTGTCTGTCGTATAATCTCTGGTTTGCTTGGCCGTGAAAACTGCTCTGAATGCATTTCACCTTCTAGAAAGGCCAAACTGTGCCACGTGGAATTAAACTGAATGAAAGCATTTTCAAAAAAAAAATGTGAAGAATGTGAACAAGTTCTTTTTTGAACTAACACCTAGTATTTAAAGCCTGATATTCCTAGCATATAAAATCAACACAGTATTATAAATAATTTCAATACATGGATATTATTGGCGTTATTCCCACTGAATTATAACTAAATTGTCAGGTGCCATTATAAACAAGCAACCATCAGTTAGCTGTTTTTGCTTGTTTTTGTTTCACAAATAACGAAATAAAGAACGAAATTCTCTTCGCACAAGTGGAGTAACTGGAGGGATCGCATAACTGCAGAGATGAACGAGGCGTGTGCTGCTGTTCTCATTTTCTGGTCTTTATCTCAGCAGTGTCTTTAATTTAGTATCGGATGAACTGTGGTATAAACTCTATATAGTTTTAAAAAAAGTCCTCTGTGACCATCCATAGCAGTTGGTACATGCCGTCTTCTTGAGCTGATGGTTTTTATGGACTGGCATTCAGAGTTCAAGTGTTTTTGCTTCTCGTCAGATGTCCTAGTGAGCTTTTCCACTCTTTTTTAGGAGTGAATCAAGTAGAAAAGGGTAGTCGAGGGGGTGAACACCTCAATCCACCCCTTTCATCCCCTTGCCCCACTTTCTCCTAAATTCGATAGGCTGGTGCAGAAACATGAGCATCAGAACCTATTGAAGGCACAGAAACAGAACAGCATGAGTACAGAAGTTTAACAGCATTACGTTGGAGGACTTAAAGGGATAGATCACACAAAAATAAATACATAAATGTATTCATGTTTTTCCAAACCTGTTTTATTTTCCTTCTTCTGTGACACAAAAAGATATTCAGTGGGGTCCAAAGCAACACTGAACCCCACTGACTTTTCAAAATGTGTTCTTTTATGTCCCACAGAGGGAAAAAATCATGAATAAGTACTTTCATGTTTTGGTGAACTATCCTTTCAAGTTGCTCTTACAACACATGCAACAGCAACCAAATTAGTGAACTGTGAACACTTTCTTTGATTCATTAAGCAGAAAATTGAAATCAACCCAACAAAAAAATGAGTAAAACATGATTAAAGTAGCTGAAATGCTCTCTACCTCAGTTCCCCATCTTCTTCTGTCGATCCAGGAATTTCTGCCGCCTGTCAATCGGAATCTCATCCAAGCTGATACCATGGTTGCTCGCCCTTAATGGCAACATAAAGAAAGTTAGAAATTCGCTGCATTATAGACGTCATCCTAAAGATGTACATACAGACAGAACTGATTTCTTTCTTACCCAGGAGTAAGGTCTGGCGGTACAGGTAGTGGCTTATTGAATCCGTCTCTCCCAACCAACCAGTATGTTTCCTCTACACCTTTACCCTGATAGAGAATGACATTTAACAGCTCGTATGACAAGTTTCAGGACATTTAAGAGGCATTTAGCACAGTATTAGTATTAGTATTGTGTTGTGTGCGATCACAGGGGGTTTCTTAGCAAATGCTAAAACATAGCCTTTCCTAAAACATTTTCACCCTCACACTATTTTATTTAATTTGTTTACCAACGGTGCCTAAATGTGACCCTGGACCACAAAACCAGTCTTAAGTAGCACGGATATATTGTTAGCAATAGCCAACAATACACTGTATGTACTACTGTACTGATTTTTTTATCCGAAATTTCCTACCGGACACATATCAAAACGTAATTTTTGATTAGTAATATGCATTGCTAAAAACTTTTCTCAATATTTTAATTTTTCCCCCCTCAGATTCCATATTTTCAAATAGTTGTATCCCGGCCAAATATTGTCCTATCCTAACAAACCATACATCAAAGGAAAGCTTATTTAATCAGATGATGTATAAATCTCAATTTTAAAAAATTGACTCTTATGACTTGTTTTGTGGCCCAGGGTCACAAAGATGGGCATATGTGCAAAGGTGAAGAATTGTGTTATCTCATTATGTCATTTTTACCATAGTGTAATTTCCATTAAATGATGTATTGTGTGTAATAGTCATTCTGAAAATGATGGTGATGGAAATCTAAAACATGAATATTTGAAACATTTTTAGAATAAAGTGGTTGTCTCCTTTCTTTTGTTAATTGTATAGCTAGCATTCAAAACACATTTGCATTCATTTTTGTTCTTCACACAACATGTCAAGTTTGGTCTTCACTGATATTATTATCTGTTTGATAAGTTTAACTTTTAATGAAAAACATATTACAGACTGTCTGTTCTGGAAATTACACCAGAACTTATATACAATAAATACAGTCAAGCCAAAAATTATTCCGACACCAGATATCATTTTTGATATTTTTTACTAGTGGGTTTTACTTTACTGTAAGTGAGGACAGCAAAATGAAGTAAACTGTGACATATTATACCCAAACATTCTTCATACAGTGGACTACCAGGAAAAATTGATAAACATTTGTTGTCTGAATGTTTGGTTGATTGTAATCCATTACATATCTTTCTATCAAAGTTATCTGACATTATCAAGATGAATTTGTTCTGACACAGTTTAACTTGAGTTCTTGTCATATTTCATTACCATTTAGAGAATAAACTGTGATAATGTGAGAAATGTTGAAGGTGTCTGAATAAATTTTGGTATGACTGTATCTACTATATAATCATTATAACACTGAATTTCTGGCAGTAGTACTGGCAGTAGTGTTTACAAAGCAACACTTGCCCACTTGGTTATCAGCACTGGCATAAATTTGTATTTTTTTTAAGAAAATGACCAATCATTTCACTAGATAAGACCCTTATCTACATGATCTAGTGATTATGTAGAGTCTTTTGAAGCTGCACTGAAACTACATACACGTTTGCATACCTTAAGCTCTGTCCTGCCCCTAGCATCAATTTTGTAGCCAAGTTGGAGGCTGTTCAGGACATCAACAGTACTCCGGTTGACATGAATTCTGTAAGCTGTAGAAACAGGAAATGCGCAACAATAAAAAAACATAGTAAATTAATTAGTATTACATTGAAAGTGTTACAAACCGAACAAAACTTATTGCCCAAATTGGTTTCTTGTGAATTTATACAGACTCAGGACATCAAGAACATATTACGCAGAAACCACTAGATGGCATTATGTCCATAGCTGCCTGACTGTCCACTCTAAGCTATTTAAAGCTGATGCACTGAGCATATTACATCACTCAAGACATTCTGTCACGTGTCTGTTCCCTCCATAAAATCTGGACAACTGTGTCTTAGTCATTTCATTGTGTAGGGGGAAATCACATAGCACTAGATGTGGCCTAATTTATGAAAACATCTTTAGTCTTTCATTTAAATGAATTTGAAACCATTTGAATTTGAAAACAAACACTTTTTGTACAACATGATAATATTTATAATAATTTTAGGTATTTCAACTCTAAAATTCACACTACATTTAAAAAATTTAAGGTTGGAAGAAGTTGTTTTTTTTTGAAAGAAGTCCAATGTGTTCACCTAATCTGCATATGTTTGATAAAAATGGAAATAAATCCATAATATTAAGAAATATTGCTTTTTTTTATTGCATTACATTTAAAGGTTTAATTTATTCCTGTATTGGATAAGCCGTTACTCCAGTCTTGATCCTTCAGAAATCAGTCTAATATGAACTTTTTCAACATTATTATGTTTAAAACACTTGTGCTGATTAATATTTTTGTGGAAACAGTGTAATTATAAGTGTAATTACAGCAATTGATTACAGATGTAATTACGTGCAGGTATATTTTAAAACATAAGTACAATGTAAAAACAAGTGCATTGTATCAACTGGTTCATTTAAATGTAAGTACATAGTAGTTAAGGCCACCTAATATAAAGTGGGACCCACGTTTTACACATTCTTGCATGTTCTTCAACATAAAACATGGTCTAAAGGTGAAGTAAATGTTCTTGGGATAAATGTGGCAGAAGGTCTGATTAAAGGTAAGACAGTTCAGGGTGATGTCGGAGGCCGAGTTCTAAGAGGACATTAGCTTTAAAGCAGAATTTTCTTTCTAATTTGGCTTATACTCTTAAGAGCTTACAGGGAACTCTGCACTTTAAGCCCTCTGAGCTTCTCACTGACATGCACCCACTGATCAGCACACACACAAAGTACTAACCACTGAGTCTTCAAACTGGTCCTTAGCAAAAGACAAATTCCTGGAAGCACGACTTCGGAGACAGCCACAAGCGCTTGAATTGTGTATATCAGACACATGCTGATGTGTATACGTATAAAACACACAAGTGTACTCACGCAACCCTGTGGATTCCATTCGGGAGGCTGTGTTTACTGTGTCCCCGAACAGACAGTACCGAGGCATCTTCAACCCAACTACACCCGCTACCACTGGACCTGTCATAGACACGTGAACAGTAAGTTAGCACATTAGCAACTGCATATGTTGTGTCAGTCACACCTGTGCGAGCACCATGTGATCTTTGTTGAGTTGTAGCATGGGGGAAAGGGCCAGCAGCGTGCTAACTAATTGGATGAATCTGTTAATTGGATGATGCCTGGGATTTACATTTCACTTGTTCTAGGAATACACAACCATCAGAGGATCAAGTATAAATACGCTTTCACATTTAGTACAACATTTAGTTCGCAGATGTAAGACAAGACCTTATTATATTTCAAATTATATTTGATTTTCTTTTTGTACACTACCATTCAAAAGTTTGGGGTCATTAAGATTTTTTTCATTAATATGTGTATTAAGCAAGTATGAAATTATAATCAAAAGTGACAGTAAAGACTTTCTATACATCAAAGATTCCTGAAAAAATGTATCACAGTTTCAACAAAAATATTAAGCATCACAACTGTTTTTTACCACTGATAATAATAAGAGATGTTTCTTGAGCACCAAATCAACATATGTGACCCTGGACCAGTGTCAGTTTTTTCGAAACTGAGATTTATACATCATTTGAAAGCTGAAATAAATAAGCTTTCCATTGATGTATGATTTGTTAGGGTAGGACAATATTTGGCTGAGCTACAAATATATTAAAATCTGCAATCTGAGGGTGCAGAAAAATCTAAATGTTGTTTAAATGAAGTTTTGATATATTTACAGTAGGAAATTTACAAAATATCTTCATGGAACATGATTTTACTTAACATCCTAACGAGTTTCGGCATAAAAGAAAAATCAATAATTTTGACCCATGCAATGCATTTTTGGCTATTGCTACAAATATACCTGTGCTACTTAAAGGAGAAGTCCACTTCCAAAACAAAGATTCACATATAATGTACTCACCCCCTTGTCATCCAAGATGTTCATGTCTTTCTTTCTTCAGTCGTGAAGAAATTATGTTTTTTGAGGAAAACATTTCTGCATTTTTCTCCATATAATGGACTGGTTTGGTGCCCTGATTTTGAACTTCCAAAATGCAGTTTAAATGCGGCTTCAAACGATCCCAATGCGGTTGTTAACGATCCCAGCCGAGGAAGAAGAGTCTTATCTAGCGAAACAATTGGTTATTTTCATTTAAAAAAATACAATTTAAATACTTCTTAATCTCAAATGCTTGTCTTGCCTTTCTCTCCCTGAACTCTGTGTATTCTGGCTCAAGACAGTTAGGTTAAAAAAACAGTTGAAAAACTCCAATCATATTTTCTCCCTCAACTTCAAAAATAATTTCAAAATCATCCTACATTGCTGCAGAAGTAACAACCCAGTGAACATGTAAAGAAGATCAAACCTTTAACAAAAAAGGTAAAACAGTGATATAGGACGATTTCGAAGTTGAGGGAGAACATGAGATGGGAGTTTTTCGACATACCCTAACTGTCATGAACCAGAACATAAACAGTCCAAGCAGAGTAAGACAAGACGAGCGTTTGGCGTTAAAAAGTATATAAATTGTATTGTTTTTATTAAAATAACCGATCGTTTCACTAGATAAGACCCTTCTTTCTCAGCTGGGATCGTTTACAACCGCATTTGGGATCGTTTGAAGCCGCATTTAAACTGCATTTTGGAA
>JAHKKF010523217.1:0-10312 GCA_019740295.1 Labeo calbasu | reverse complement strand
TTTCATTTTGCACCTTAAATGTTAAGAGATAATTGTTAAGTGTTCATTGTGACTTTCGTTTACATTTTAATTATTTGAGTTTTCCATGGTTGTTGACATTTCTGTCTTAATAACTGGGGGGGTTATGATCAGAGGAAGGTTAAGTTTAAAATAAAAATGTTGAAATGTAATATATTTTTCTCCTGTTCCTTATTTTAAATGGGTCATAAAAAATATCAATAATTATCGTTATCGACCGATATGAAACGCTGATATCGTGATACAGTTTTCAGCCATATCGCCCAGCCCTAATCGCAATGCATAATAGAATCGAATTGAATCGAATCGTTACCTAGTGAATCATAATCGAATCGAATCGTGAGGGCAGTGCCAATGCACACCCCTAGTTGATACATTAACATTATATCAGTTAATAATATTACGGTATTTACCTGTAAATTTAGAAGAAACCCGTAAAACGTTAAACGTTGCTACTGTATTTTTTAAGGTAAAATTCCAGCAACCACAATTTTACAGATTTTTTTTTTACAGTGTAGGATTAACGGCTCTGGAGTATGGTGATGCAGAATGTGATGCTTTATAATGACTAATAAACAGCCAATATGCATGCTAATAAGCAGCTAGTTAATAGTGAGAATTGGTCCTTAAAATAGTGTTACGTTTTAATACCTATCCATTGAAAATCTATGCAATCAATTTTTTTTAAATAAAATGTAAGTTTCAAAAAGTTCATTAAACCACTTAGTTCAGACAGACTGCTTTTTTTATTCACATAAACTCTGATCAGTGCACATGCACAGAGCACATCAAATATGGAAACTCAACAGTACTTCTTTGATGCACAAGAACCAATAAGGTTCAAGCACGCATGATAAATCTGTCAGCCAGTGAGGTGCATAGCATGAGCTGATCACTTCCTAACATGACCAGCGAGCTTGCATGCTGCTCCCTATACATCTAGTTTCTAAATCAGAGTTCTTTAAATCTGGACCTAATCATGCCCCCTGAACAAGCTAATCAAGGTCTTAAGGATTACTAGAAAATTGCAGATAGGCAGGTTGATCAGGGTTTGAGCTAAACTCTGCAAGACAGTGGAACCCAAGGGTCAGATTGGAAGAACTCCATTTTAACCCTATTTTAGTCTTGGTTCAGTTCAGCTGCATGCTGATTCACTACAGCACACTATCAAAGTTACTTTGAATGCTTTGGTTTTTTAAATATTTGTATGGAAACCCTGAAGCCATGCAGATGGTCTGTGGTAGGTCTTCCATCCAGTCAGCCAACAGAAGAAATGGAGAGGTCTTTCTCCTGAGTATGACAATCTTGAATCTCTTGAGAGTGGAGAATGATACCTTTTATCATTAAACCATGATCTCAAGAGTTTCAAGAGTGTCATACACATTCCCAAGATGGCAGCGACCCATTATTCATGACATCTTTCAGCTTAGAGTGAAACACGAGGCGGCGGTCTGAGATTCGCAGTTTCCCTGTCAAACAGCAGCCCAACACCGGCTCAGTGTTCTGTCCAATATTTAAAGTGCTGGGTTGCCAAATAACCCTGCAATGGCTGTTTTTAAGCCAGCATTTTTTAGAGAGTTCAATTCAAATAGATAAGGCCAATAGATTCCACATTCTGTAGTCTCACTAATTCTGAGGAATTGCTATGATTGTTAGGTGTTGTCAGGGTGATCTGATCAATACAGATAGTTCTGACATGGATTGAATTGCTTGTTCTGAGGCATATAATAATGAAAAAAATATTTTCAAGGGTGTGGACATTTGCTTGTTCACATTATACTTTACTACAACTCAATCCTACTTTTATCTCATCACACGTGTTCTGCAGTGTGACTGAAACCAAGGAAAAACGAGCTTTGCCAACCCCAAGAACAAAACATACTACATCAGTGCCTTTTGAAGATGCCTGGATGCATGGGATTTAGCATTGTATTAATGCCAGTGATGAGGAGGCACAATCAGCATCAGCTTTGACTTATCATGAGCTGCCAGTGGGGCTCCATTGTCCTGCCACCCGCTCCTGTCATGAGACGTATCCCAGCTTTACCGCTGGGAGCGGCGTGACAGTGATTTGAAGGCAAGCATATCCTCACAAAAACCAACTATCAGAGCTGCAATACCATTAGAAAGGTTAACGAAAGTAGGACAGGTGCGCTGCTGCCATTAGTGACAATGCAATTCTTTAAACAAAGGATAATCTGACCAGAAAAGTGTCAAAAGAGATGTTATCCAGACACGTAAATTGCAGAAATTATGTGCAGTTACACTGCATGCCAGATTATGTGTCATTTGATGAATGACTGCTGTGATGTTCACAAACATCTATTTTAAATAAATTGTTTATCATACTAAAACATTTAGGATATTTTATGAGACAGTCAATCACCTCAATACATCAATATCAAACGTAGCTGCTTAAATATCTGCCCATTCCCTAGTACATGTCGTTTGAAAAACAGTAAATCTGACTAAATCCTAGTTAAACCTTGGGTTTCCATGCAGATGAATTACATGCAGTTTGGCTCTCTGTGTAAATTGTTTAATGAAGTTTGCAATAATTCTCAGACTCTTGATAAGCATTTTATCATTTTCTGTGGTTATTACAAAATCTTGACCATTTCTAAATCAAACATGATAATTCATAACAGTCTGTGTCCAGGTTCTGCTTTCATACGAGTCAGACTGATTAAAACGAACAAAACAAATTTAGTCACAGTGGCTGTGCATGTATTTCTATTAATGAGTTTCATTACTAGTGCTTGTTGCTGTTGTTTATCACCAGCCGGACAGTTGTCATGAGCTAAGAATGCTGCATCATAATGAATACGCTGCTATAGATTGGTCTATATTAAAAATATTGTGCATAAAATTAGACCTCACCGCTTTTGTAACGGAGAGATAACGGTCATAGCTGATAAGTACGATGTTGAAGACGGACGCGGTGCAGAGAAGGTAGTCTACGACCAGCCACAGCTTGCAAAGTCCTTTACCCAGCATCCATTTCCCTGTCAAGATATAGGGCATATACACGGGTATGCAGAAGGCACCTGTGGGAAACACCAATCAGAAAGCAATAAGATGAATAATTTTCAGAATTCATGTCTGTTGTAACAGCATTTTGTCCATTTGTCCGTTTAGTTAATGATGTGTTGCTGTGGTTACACAATGATTGAAATTTCAAGAGTAAACATGCAGGCACATTAACAAAATTATTCAGTCAAAAGAGCTCCATTGTCTATTGCAATAGTGCAGAGATGTATGAAGCACAGCTCACACAGAAAACACTTTCAAACCAAAAGCAGATTTTTGTTGGTCAATGTGGTGAATCTGGGTGATCCAAAATCTGTGTGGGAATATTTTTTTGCTCTCAACTAAAATTCCAGATTGCGTGTCAAGGCCAAAAGTGTTCGTTAGACTTGTGCGAGGTCTGGAATCTGGGGAAGAGTTTATGCAACTTTTTCTAACAAGAAGTATTTCCTCAGAAGAAGAAGAAAAAAAAAATCGCAGGTGCTATGGTTATGAAATATAGGCACTTAACTGATGCCTGGATTAAAATTTAGTACAAAACAAAAGTGCACAGTGATAACGAAGTTTGTAGCATGCCTATTACTAGCATACTGGCTGTTTATTAGTACTTATAAAGCACATATTAATGTCTTATTCTGCAAGACCATATTTCAGATCCCTTAATCCACCCTATACCTAAACTTTGCAACTATCTTACTATTAGTAAGCAGCAAATTAGGAGTTTATTGAGGCAAAAGTCATATAGTTAGTTAATAGTGAGAATTGGACCCCGAGCTAAAGTGTAATCGATGTAATAAAAATCACTTATGAATGAGAAAACTGTAAATGTTATTCTTGACTAGAGCTGCATAAAAAAATAATGTGAGGCAATATAGTTTCCAGCAGGCTGAGAAGATCTCTTGTGTAATCACTCGTTAAGATCCATATGTGCATATTTATTATAGCAATACGGTAGAGTACGATAGAGTTCATTAGAGTACAATAAAAAAAAAAACTCCATCGAATGTGCACATATCCAATCGCAGACAATTAGTCAGTGTTTACAGTGGGAAATGGGAGAAAGTCAAAGAAGTTCCAGAAAAACAGTGCAAAATTATAAAAGCAGTCTCTGCTACACCAATATAAGAAAATACTTTGTTTTGCATCTGTCACATGCCAGCAAGTTGCCTTGGTTACATCTATTGAATGAGTTCAATGTGTCTGTATTTCTGAGTTCTGAATTGTTAATGATGAACTAGTATACTGTTTCTGCTTATAAACCTTCACCCTTTGTTCTATGTATATATATATATATATATATATATATATATATATATATCCAACGCAATTTTATTTTAGCTTTTGGCTTATCAATATTAGTATTAGACCATTACATTAGGACAGCATAAAAATGTTACAAGATACTCATATTAGGTTGCTGTTTTTGTACACTTCCATAAATAAATAAATAAATAATCTTTTTTTTCTGTTGAATTATATTATATTGAATTATTATTCCTTTTGAATTCCTTTTCATAATCTTTCTTCCCTCACTGGCAGATATTTTTTCTTTTAGAGACAAGACTTTATATCTTAATTCCTTTTGCTTCTCAAGTACATGTATCTTGATTCAAGAATGTTTAGATATTTGCACTAGAAGACAAGGTAAGGAAATCATTTTGAAGGGTATCCACAGAGCTACAAAATCCTTGGACCAACATCAACAGGTGTAGGAATAAAGTTATGAAATTAAGCATGTTTGATTATATAAATGGGAAATAAGCATTCATTCCATGGTATCGTAACCAGCACAACTGTAGAACGCCCCTATCTTTGCACAGTTTTATTCCTGGTTTGCAATGTTATTTAAGTGTAATATTGACTGATTGAACTGATTGTTCAAGCAGATAACTAAGACTGATTTGCCTGAAAGGAATTTCATGCAATTGCTTTTTAGCTTTACACTATTTGCTTTTCTCCACAATTAAATTTTTTTTTTTAAATGATTTTTTTATACTGTGATTTCAATAGTAATTTTCAGCTACTTAAAGATTTTGTCACAAGAGCAGACAAAGGTGGACACAAACAAAACATCACCGAGTGATTAATGACTTAGGGCAGTTTTTAACATGCAGATGACAAGGCAACATTCTAACATAATACATGGGGAGAAAAATGCAAAAACATTTGGAAGCAGACAATCCACTGAGGACATTATTTCCCATGCACTTGCTAATGCTGTGATTAAACATAATGTAATATATTATTTTTTTAGCCAAATAAATGCACGTAGATGTGACGAATAAGAGAAGCAGAGCTGCACTGATCTCACATTGATTCAGTGATCTACCTACATCACAGCTCGTTTATGTTCACATTATTAATTAATTACTGCTATTCAAAGTGAACACGACAATCAAATTATTTTAATTTAAAAGTACGCATGTGAGATTGTAATATATTTTCGCTACAATGCTTAAGATAGTGGTTTGATTATGGTTTGAAGATAAGAAATCATAATAAATCTTACTAATTAAGTGTTAATTAAAAATAATCTTAATTTGATTTATTTTCTGAAAGCACTATTTTAGACAGACCAATCCTGCACATTGTAAACCTACATCAGTTTACATCAAATTTTATTCATCCTAGAATACTGACGAACACTGGAACATTGAAGAACGTCGGTATAACCGACTTTACTGAAGATTTTAAAAACGACCATTTATTAAACTTTTCTCTAAACTTTACTTACCGACGAGAAAGTCTGAGATGGCCAGGTTTAGTAGGAAATAATTGCTCTGTTTGCGCAAACTCCTGTCCATCTTGAAGGCGACGATGACCAATGCGTTGCCACATACAATCACAGCAATCAGTATGACCATCATGACCGTGAGCAGCGCGAGCACCGGACCCGCGAACCCCGCGTCTCTCCTCACTGCGGTCCAGTTACTGACCGTGAGTTCGCGGGTCATGTTGTGATCGCAGTGATGGTTACCCATCGAGAGCTTCACGGTCTTCACTTCGAGCTTGTCTTTTTCATCTGTCTCACCAAGGTTCGGATGAATCGGTCTAGTAAATGTCTCCTGCGCGGGCAGTTGACGCCCCTCGCCGTTCCCATGACGCGCGTCAAGAGCGATGCAGAGCCATTACCGCCGATTTCATTCATTTTAGTGTTTGATTTACTGACATTATTTAAAAACGGGTTGTTAATCAAGTAATCCCATATAAGACATTAAAGAAAAATTGCAGACTATATTTATTTAAAATGTAATGACTTTCACCGATAAAATATTAAGCATTCAAACTTTAACTCTCAATGATGATGGTCTTTGCTCAGATATTAATGTCAGATGGGTCTTTATCATTCCTCTTGTTCCTCCTCTGGATCATATTAACGAAAGAAAGAAAGAAAGAAAGAAAATATATATATATATATATTATATATTAAGAATATATATAAGAATATATCATTCATAATATTTAGTTGCATATATGTTATGGATATATTCTTCAGTACAACAATTTCGAATATAATAAGTTACTTTCAAACTGTTACAGACTAATCATTTTATGTTTGAATTATCTAAATAATTAAGCTTGTAACCTTACTCTTAAATTCCATAAAGTGTTTCTAATTATTACATATTATGTATAAGAACCTTTTATAACCAGCATGCTGCAATTAAACAAAACACAGACAAATTGTCTGTTCTCACCAAGTGTAAAATCAGTATCCTTTGGGCTGAACTTCAAGTTCAGGACTGTAATTAGTCTGTATTACTGTAATTAGACTGCTAGACACAAAAGTCACACATATTCACACTTACCAAACACTTAGTCTCATTATGGAAACCTGCTAAGTACAATAATCATTTTTAAATCAGTTGATGAGACTTTGTATACATTCACTGGCAGGTCACACATGCATTTTCATACATGCATTATATATCTATCAATCAACCACTACCAGTACATGTTTTATAGTGGGTTGTGAACTGTTGTAATATGTCAGTCAATAAGGTACAAACAATAAAAACCAGTTCTTGCATGTTGATACTATCTGGAGTGTAGTAGTAGGTGTTTTGATTGTTTTATGTTGATTGCAACTACCAAATCAGATTTGTAGTATGTTAGGAATAGCAGTATAATCCCTGAATTCAGGGTTTGGTCGTAACTATTCTGGCAAAAAGCCTGTTTGTCAATGACTACCACTAAAGAGTAGCGACTTATAAACCGCAAATTACATTGTCTTATTTATTTTCAGTAGTGTTCGTATTTTAAATAGCAATAAATAAATATGAAATTAACACATTTTACCTGCACACTGCACAAAATGCTTTTCCTACTTAGATTTGTTTGTCTTATTTCCAGCCAAGATAGCTAAAAAAAAAAGTAAAAAAAAAAAGGAAAAATTATTGTCTTGTTTTCAGAAAAAAATTGTCAAAATTAAGTGAGTTTTTTTCTTAGAACACACAAAATAATCTTATTTCAAACAAAAAACAAGGTTATTTTGCTTACACCATTGACAGATCGGAAAAAAAAAGACAATCATTTTTACTTGTCTAGAAAATCTTTGACACCGCAGCTCATGAGCTGTCATGATAGCCACTATTGAGCACTTCTTTTTGCGCCGTCGTTCTTCAGGACCTAGTGTTCTATCCCAGAGTATAATTTGTCACATGTCATTTATGGCTCATGTAATGGTTCAAAAGGAAAAGTCACAATAAGCAAAGCTGGTAGCATGCAGGTCAGATACTTCCACTGCTGCATGCACTCAAAGAACAGGTTCCTCTGAAACAAATGGGAATGCTAACATATATCTCTCACTAGGTATTACAGATCTATTTAGCATAAATTTGCATGTTTGTAAAGATGTCACTGAGTGTGCATCAGTATAGAGTGGGAAATAACACACTAGTGCAAGTGTGCAACATGACACTCACATAGTACGAACATAGTATTCACATGAAATGAAGCTCCATTAGTAAGCTTAACCCCCACTGAGGAATAGAACAGCTTAGGGGATCAGCCTTCTCCCAGTGCAATCTTCACAGCAGGTTACTGATTGAGGAGAGGGCAGAAGATGATGTCAAGCAATATTGTCAGGCAATTAAAGGCTTTGAAACAAGTTGTTAAAAATCTGTTTTCCAAGTCATGTGGTTCCTTTTTTGATACTCCTAATTCAGAGATGCTGAGAACAGGCCAAAGTCGATGGTAGTCCACAGAGAAGAGCAGAGTAGGGTAAATGAGTTCTTCTAATGAGAGTAAAAGGAGCACCATAATAATAAAAATAGTCTGATATGGTGATACAGATGGAAAATTCACGACTCTCTTTCCAGCGGTGACTGGATGATACGAGCAAATATTCACAAGAATTATTTATTAACAGCCTGGGGGTGAAATATTTTGAAAAGGAAGATGCATAAAAAAAAAAGAAATCCCAGAAGACAAAATAAGTACAATTTATGCTGATCATCATATTCAAAAAATGTTAATTTCCTGGCTTACTGCATCATGTTGCCTCACTGGACTCTGAGGAGGAAGGAGACAGAAGTGAGTAGGGATGCATAACCAATATCTGATATGCTGCTATTTTTCAACTTATTTCAGCTGTCAGCTGATGCCAATACTGGTATATTTACTGCATTCACATATTAAATGCAGTGATCCAAAACAGTGAATCTAATCACCATTCAGACAAATGTTTGCTTCAAGAATCTTGTGATCTTATCGCTAGCACACCTTGAGCACATGCAAGTTATTCGTTATATCGGCAAGACATATCAGCGTATTTTCTCATATTGAGCCTTTATTGCCGATTCCGATAACATTTGACAATATTGTGCATCCTTAATGGTGACATTTGAAAAACAGGTACATGGAAGGTACTGTAGGGGTAATGCAGTAGTATGAAAGTAACTAGAGCTGGTATGTGACTGGTGGGTTTATTTATTCTGTAATGTCGAAGGGACCAATGTATCTAGAAAGATCTGAATGTTTTGTATGGAGAGCTAGACTTTCTGCCAGGCTGGTACAGAGGTGAAGTGGAAATTGAGCATCTGCCTGACCCTTCTGGCGCTGGAATACCCTCTACAGATTTATGTGGGTTGCGACCCAAATCCTCTTCACACCAATGGGCTTGAACTTTGAATGACTTACTGAACCCTGAAATACAAGATCCCTGGAATTTAAAGTCCTTCTGCCACAGACGTCCTATCAGAAACCTCTATTATCCACTATCACAGTTACTTAGATCACATTTCTTCTCCATTTCTGATGTTTGCATGACTAGATATTTGTATAAATGAGTAAGTGTACCTTATAAAAGTGTCTAATGTGTGTACGTGGCAGAAGAGGAAATCTAAGAACATTATAACCACTTCAAGAGGACAGAACAACAAAACATGACAAGAACTGTTTCAAAAGCTCTGTCAGTGATGTTGTTAGCTGACTTTATCTGTCTATGATTCATCAAAGTGAGTGAAGTTTTTTAATCATTTATTTTGCAGAAGCAGTCATTGTAGCCCTCTTGCCATCTGCTGAGACCCCCTCCAGAGGCAATTGGGTGCTGACATTTTTCCCAGGTCCCCTGGAGACTATCAGAGCTAATCTTAATTAAATGTAAGGGCATGCCAATGTATTCACAGTATTTTTGATAGTTAAATGTCAGTATCTCCTGCTGCGTATGCTGTCAGAACCAGTGGACCACACCCAGTCATTTACCTATGTTGTGGCAATGTATTATGATGCTTGTGCACTTGCACTTTTGAAAAACATGTCAGTGTTTTTTTTTTTTCTTTTTTTTGTATTTCTTACTTTTGTCCATACATGAAAAGCTGGGGTCTAGTGTTGTTTTAGTCCCTAATGACGTTTAAAATATCTCGCATATTTCTAAAGACGAAGATGTTAAAGGAGAAGTCCACTTCCAGAACAATAATTTACAGATAATGTACTCACCCACTTGTCATCCAAGATGTTCATGTCTTTCTTTCTTCAGTCGTAAAGAAATTATGTTTTTTTAGAAAAACATTTCAGAATTTCTCTCCATTGAATGGACTGATATGGTGCCAAGATTTTGAACTTCCAAAATGCAGTTTAAATGCGGCTTTAAACAATCCCAGCTGAGAAAGAAGGGTCTTATCTAGCGAAACGATAGGTTATTTTCATAAAAATAATACAATTTAAATACTTTTTAATCTCAAACGCTCGTCTTGTCTTGCTCTCCCTGAACTCAGTGTATTCTCGCTCAAGACAGTTAGGGTATGTCGAAAAACGATCGTATTTT
>JAHKKF010523212.1:0-12382 GCA_019740295.1 Labeo calbasu | reverse complement strand
ATGTGTGTTACACCTAAAATATGGCTCATAATATCCACTTTCATGCAGAGTTTAGCTCCATTTTATTATTATTATTATTATTTTTCAGTGTGACTTTGATATGAATTGGCAGGTTGCATTTGCAGATTGCATTCCATGCATCTATCAATGTTAAAAAAGCCTGACACCTCGTGCTTGCAATGTAGTCCTTTATTTAACCTTTATTTAACCAGGTAAAAACTTGTTATAATGGCACTGACCTGGTTATAGTGGCAGCCACAGCAGTTATAGGACAAGTTTAGACAACAGTCCGTTGAAGGTCAGTTAAGAATCTTTGAGGAAGTGAATATTTTATAGTTAGGCAAAACAGAAATGACAATAAATGCATTTTAAATAGTGCATAGTGTGAATGGCAAAATAGGAAGGAGAGACTACTTTCCATAATTCCATGATAACTCCAGGTGAGTTGTTTACATCCCTGAATATTAAAATTTCTATGATAGCACATTCTATTTTTTGTCTTGTATTTATTTTTCTGAGCATTAATATTGAAGCTTTGGTCTATTCACGCCTGACTTGCGTAAATAGTAGGTTAACGGTAATAACTGCCTTATTTGATTTGACTGGCCATTTCATTCATTTTAACATAGATGAGCAAAGTTTGACAGCTGAGTAGCTTGGATGAAAAAGCCACTATGTTGACTCAACGACAGAAAGCACAATTACTATTATTATTATTATTATTTTTTTATTTTTTTTGTTAATACTACTCTGAAAAATTCAGTAGTAGCCTTATGAGGTTTATAGATGGCATAAAGGGGTTCAAACGCCATATTAACACATGTAATAAATTCACATATTCACAGATTACAACATCAAAATCCAAGAATGAAGCTACAATTTATAGGTCTGCTTATAACCAAAACTAAAGAAATTAATAGTATATTATAGGGATGTAAATCTCTTGCAAGCTGGTTAGATATATAGAGCCTAGTTCAAAAGGAGAAATAATGAGAGAAGAATGAGTTTACCAACAAAAGTACACTCCTTCTAGAAACTGAAATACCTGCAGCAATTTATTTCAGGTTTGCCAGAAATGCAAGCACAAAGAGTGTTTTTTTATTTTATTTTTTTTTTCTTCACTGAGAGCCGGTTAGGAATGAGTGATGTAAACTGAACGGGTCAGTCACCCTCAATGACACTGATGAGAACCGGATTTGCCAGAGACCAACAAAAGACTCCGCCCAAAAGAAGAATTCTATTCATTCAAGGTAAAAATTCAGCGGGCTCATGTCAACAGCATGATGAAGCACCTCGTGAATGACTTACGTTATTTCTTGTTTTTCTACGCGGGCTCCATCTCCACAGCCCTTTAATTCCTTCACCCACTGTAAGCACTTAGAAGCAACATTACACAAACAATATTTATCAGAGTATGAAAAAAATGTTTCAGCAGGTAAAATCAATGCCAACTATCAATAGACTGACCAGTAAACGTTTATTTTTACACTAAAGTGGTGAAAGTGGTGACATCACTGGATTGAACAATAGGTGGAGGTCCAGCACATGATAATTCTTCAGGTAAATGTCACACCCCAAACGCATGCCATTGGTTGAGCTAGATGGTGTAGTGTTGAGCCAGGCGGGTTGTTAAAATCAAATAAAACCGGGGTTCTCAACAAGCTAACCAAGGTCTTTCAGATTACTAGAAAGTTACTGGCAGGTCAGTTTGATTAAGGATAGAGCTAAACTCTCCAGGAAATTAGAACTCGAACCCCGGAAATAAAATATAAAATGTAAAAAAATTGTCACAATACAATTTTTGATGAAGGTACACCAACAAAGACCTTGTAGCTATGACTCCACATTGGAATAAATAATACATTTCTAAATGTAGGGAGAAAGCTATTTTATTTGACTAATACTGACAATGGAAATTGCAAAATTAAAACATTTTTCCTTTATTTTTAGTCTTTAGAAATCATATATATCATACATACTTTCACATAACTGTTTTTTTTGATGAGCCATACAATCTTTAGGTCCAGCCTAATAAATAATTATGAAAAATACATAATTTATTCCACTATTATTGTTAGAATCTGTAATATTGAAGACAATTAAAAAAGGATTTTCCAGCTGTCTGTTTATATTGCTTTGCTGCTGCTGTTCCAGATGTGCTTCATCCTTCAAGTCCACTTTTAGCTACTGCTGCAGCTGCTAGCGCTCCTATGAACAAAACAAACACTCCTTTCAACCAATTTGATGAGTTTTCTTTGACTTTCTCCTCTTTCTCGCTGTCAGTCTCTTCCTGATATTTCACAAACGTCTCATTGGTGTAGTGCTTCCCTCCATTGCTCTCCACCATCTTTTCAATCTTCTCTACAAGTTCAGTGACCTGAGAGCAATTCTCCATGTTTTTATTGCTTAATGAGTGAAATCTGCCACCGAAACTCTCAGTAAATGCCTGTAGATCTGGACTGTCTCTAATATGCTCATTCAATGATTTTCCCTTCAGATGATCAGCGTGAGTGAACAGAATGATGGTGTGGCGTAAAGCATCTTCTCCAATGTTCTCCTGAATCCATTTCACTGTGTTTTTCTCCTCATCTGTAAACTTGTTGTCCAGTCTGATGACCAGCAGAAACACATGAGGACCAGGAGCAGACATCTCTGCACACTTTTGTATTTCAGCCTGCATTTGGTCTCTTGTCATCGATGGATCAAACAGTCCTGGAGTGTCGATCACTGAGATGTGTCTTCCACACACGCGTGCTTCTTGTTTCTCACAGGTTTGATTGCTTGATGGGAGACTCTTATTGATTCTGAACGCATCTTTGCCCAGGATGGTGTTTGCTGCCGAGCTCTTTCCAGATCCACGTTTACCCAGAAGAACAATCCTCAGATCAGACACTGTGAAGAAAAAAGTTAGTTTACTAACTTTACAGCATGTCTTAATAAAAGTGTAAACTGTCAAAAATATTCAGTTATAAACAGCTAAATGTTTACCTTTTACTAAATTATTTTCTGGTGTCTCTTTCTTCTCCCCGATCAAACACGTGTCATGTTTTTGGTCACTTCGATTTCCTTCTGGAGATCCTTTTTCACTCTCATTTATAGCTCTTTGGTCTTTCTGAACATCGTTTTCTATCTCTTCTTCTGTAATCTGATGCTCTTCTCTGTTTTCTTCTTCTCCGTTCTTCTCTTTCTCTTGGCGTGTTATTTGCTGGCCTAGACTGATCTCTTTCCCATCGTTTTGTTTAGTCTCATCTTGACTATTCTTCACACAGATCTCTTTAACAAAATGTTCTCGTCCATTCTTCCTTACCACTTCATCAATGTTCTCTAACAGGCTTGCGATCTGCTTCCTATCTCTCCTGTTTTTATGAATGATCACGTGGCATTTCTCTTCACAGAAGCTCAGGAGTTCTCTAGTTTTTCTGTCTAACCTGAACTCGATCCATTCTCGTTTGGACATTGCCTCTCTTCCGGTGAACAGCACCATGGTGAACCTGAAAGCGTCCTTTCCAAAGTGCTCATGAATCTTTTTTACGATCTTCACCACATCTTCTATGAATCTGTCGAGTCTGATGACGAGCAGGAACACGTGAGGACCAGGATGAGCGAGAGTAAGACTCTTCATCATCTGCTCCCGCATCTCTTCATCAGTCAGTTGAGTGTTGAAGAATCCTGGAGTGTCGATGATGGAGATGTTTCTGTCTTCTACTCTTCCTGTTTGTATCTCACTCTCTATGGTTCGCCTTTCTTTAAACGCCTCTCGACCCAGTATTACGTTGCCTATTGAACTCTTTCCAGCTTCACTTCTTCCAATTAGCACCATCCTCAGCTCTTTTACAGCAGGTGGTTCATCGGACTCTGAGAAATAATGAGAAATAAACATTAGAGGAAATTGTAGACCAAATGATTGTAGTTTCAGTGTGGTTATTTAATAAACATTATAGGTAATATATGCAGAAATGCTTTGGATCATGAAAAGTGTGTTATGCAATAAAACAAAGCAGATAATTGGACTACAGTTGTTATATGGGAAGAGAAACTGATGATTTGGTTTCATGAGAAAGACATATAAAAAAAAACTATTCAATTACTTAATAGGCGTGTTCTCTTAAAGAGACAGTGCCTTAAATACTACACACATAATACAAAAAAAAAAAAAAAAAAAAAAAAAGAATAAAATAAAATACATTAGGAACTAAATCATGCATTAAAACATATATTATTAGACTCAAAATAAGAAAAAAAATATAACATTATATTATGGCCAATGTACAATTATGTCAGATGACAAGACACTTCAAAGGTTAAGTTATAATATTTTCAATAAAATATTTACATTTGTCCCTTAGAACAACACGCACAGTGAATCATTCATAAAATATGTAAGATAAAAAAGTAAGTAAACTTGTAGACTACAAACATGTCAAAAGAGTTTTCTTATAATACTATAACAATATGACACAACCATGATTAATATCATGACACATCTAAAAACACATTGATCGTATCTGATAAATAACAGCTACAATACCAGATCTCAAACGTGATAACCTGACAGCACATACAGTAGATACTCATGTGAGGCTATACTATTTTGTACCATCTATTAACTAAACCATTGGCGCAAATATAGACATGTCTGAATTATGTTTTATTGTTTATGTGAATGTACATATTCAAAAATCACCCCTTTAAACAGTGTGTAAAACACATGATAGGTATTGAGATCAACTACAATCTAGTTAAACAGGTTTTGTTGTGTACATTTTGTCTCTAACATTATCCGCAGTGACTATATCGGTTTACAATAATACAAACATACCTGTATGTTCTGGATTCATTTCTGTGTTGGTTTGTCTGATATCTGTTTCACAGCAGTAGTTCAGTCTCTCAGTGTGAATCCAGTGAGAGAATGAAGGTATTTGAGCTTGAGCAGTTGTGGCAGTGAAACTCCCTCTATTGTGATGAACTAATGACAACAAAATGACTAAGACTCTGACGTGATTGAAAGGCTTTCTGACACACTTTTGACGGATTGCTTTTTCTTTTTTGTTTAAGTGAGACCACATTTGATATTAGCTTAATATAGATGTTTAATACAGTGAAATACACTTATTTTAATTAATTCAGTTAATTTCATCAGCAGTAACTGAAACTCACTCTTTTTATTTTCTTTTTTAGTGATCACAGAACAACAATGAAAATGAAAATGTCACATTTTGGCCCTTGAGATCATCTTTAGTTCACATCTCTGAGCAGTTATTTTCAGCCACAGTCACAGCCGCTGAATATCAAACGTCACCGATTTCTTGTTTGGGATCTTTGCCCCACCCTTCAGCACAAGTTAAACCTGTTGAACAAACACTGAACAACATCTGAAGAGTCACTGATGTCTGTAGGACTTTACTGGCAAACTGCACTGTAAAATGACTTGTCTAAATTGTAAACAAAACCAAGGTTTTTGGGATACAATACAATCCAATAAGAATTTAAGAATCTTTTTTCTACTAAAAACAAAACAAAACAACACAAAAACATGTTTAATGTAATTTAATGTTACTTTTTTTATTTTTTTTTAATTAATATTATTATTATTTGTGACTAGCAATTCCTGAGTGTTCTCTGTTGGTTTTCTGAGTTTCTTTTAACAAACTTTAATTCTTGGTTCTCAGCAACATAAACATAAACAGAAACATTTTTTTTTTTCAGTCAACATTTCCCACCACAAGATGGCACCATAACAGTAAAACAAAAGCTTTAATTTGGAGAACAATACAGATCCTGCCTGCATAGCTTGACAGATCAAAACCTTAAATTATTCAAATAAATAGTCAAGAAAATAATATATTAAGTCATACAAATCAAAATAAGTGTTGGTAAGTAATTTACAGTGGTGATGAAGCCATGAACAGCATAATGCTTAAACAAATTCCGGCTTTATATTGACAGCGTGTTAAAGTACAGCGCCCTCTACAGGTCACAATCTTACAACAACATAATGCACATAATATGGATTAATTTCAGACCAGAGGTGTAAAATCCAGGGGTCTGAAAGTAAAAGTCCTGTCATATGTTCATTCCACTCATGAACTCAGCCATCTGATTTAACTAATTAGCAGAGGTCTTAAGCCAAAGTCCTCAAAGAGTTCAAGTTAATTAGATAATTAAGTAACTAATTAAATCTCTTAGCGACTCTCTGCACAGTATCTTTGCATATGAATACACAGACCAATGCACAATTTCTCTTTCATTTATGCAGGTTTTGAACACATTTCTTATAAATCCTTGTCAGGGCTGCACAAAGTTCAGCTGCACGTCTCCACTAACTTCCAAAACATCAATCTCCGCTAGATTTATGTAACGATGACTGTAAGTGTGGGTTTGTTCACCATTGACAAACACCTCATAATTTTTAGGACTGCAACAAATGGTGACCTGAAATGAACATACAAGTCAAAAATATGAAATCAATTACTATAATTTATTTGTTAAAAATAAATAATACATAAAACAAATCAAACCTGTAGAACCCCAGAACTTAAGTCTAAATCCGGATTCAACAAGTTTACGTTTTTTTTTTTTGTTTGTTTGTTTGTTTTACTCTTTATTTACAAGAGATATTGAATAATTAATAATTTCAGATAAATGCATTAAATAAACATACTGCAGTGATACTAAAATTATACTTCTAATTTTGGCAGTGTTATATTGTTTGTAGGCCATGGAGTTGACATTTGACCTGCACTTATGTGACAGGATTCATTCTTATATGCTGTAGGTATGAAATAATATATATGTTTGTTGTTGTTGTTGTTGTCATTGTTGTTGTTTTTTCCTACCTTGACTTTAAGAAAGATCTTCTTTTTGCCATCAACAACTTATTATATTTCCAACGTTATTGTCATCGATTAATAATAATAATAATAATAATAATATATTTATTTTAATTGACATTTCAACATTGATTTAACAACTGAGGATGCAAAAGTGAGACTGACCTAACATCACAACATTAAATTAATGCAGTTAGTACTGATGCATCAACACTGACTTTACTTTTTCTTTTTTTTTTTTTTTCTTTTTTTTTTTTTGTCTTCAGTGGTTGCTTGCTGTTTGGGACATTAACTGTGTCATTAGGGATTGATATAGATAGGTTTGTGTCAAAGAATATTTCCCTCCTGACTATAAAATTAATACAATTAATACAATTACATAACAATATAGATGTTTGGTGCAAGAATATCATTACAATATTGTGAAGTAAAACAGTGTAAATTTAAAATACAGATTAACCCCCAACCTATATTGTACAGTTATACACATTGTCCACTTGAACAGAAAGGGTATGTACAGGAATCATAAACATGTATGTATGAATACCTGAAAAGCTTGCCCTCGCTCAAACGGCATAAGTCCAGAGTGCTCCTCTATGTCCCATTTCCCATTCCTACAGCTGTTACACACAACCAGTTTCTTATCAAAACAAGGACTGTAGTAAAGCGCAATTCCGGCTTTGTGCCGTAGACTAAACACCACTCTGTTGGAGAAAGAAAATGAGAGGAAATTAAATAAATACATAAATAAATAAATCTCAGTTTATTATAACAGGAAGATGTAACATTTTAATAATATTAGGGGTGGAAAAATCTTACAACTGAAGTGACATTGTCAAACCTTTTTGCTTGTGGGCTGATGATTCCTTGGATGATGATGCCTTTTCCAGGCTGTAATCCACCATGAATGATGGTTTTGTACGGGACTGTCTGATTGTGAGTCAAAGTAATAATTAACAATTTAGTTCTTTGTTGAGCTTAAAAAAAAATAAATAAATAAATAAAATAAAATGAAAATAAAACATATCAATGTGCTTTGGGAATAAAAAAATGCCATACAATATTTTATTCAATCAGTATTTACACCGTGAAAATTAGAAATGTGTTTTTAAGAGACACTTGTTTCATAATAATATTCAACATGATAGAGCGCTATTTAAAACTGGCCAAAATAATATATTTTTCCAAAATATCTTTATCTTGGAACACCAGAAAGCGTGACCCAGGTAAGAACATTAACCATCAAATAAATAATTGTCATGAAATTGCTACAGAGATTCCGTACATTTGCATCTAAACAATTCTAAACACATCTAGATCATCATAATGTCTCATTAGAGATGTATGGAGATTGTTTGTTTGCTAAACATTTAAAATAACTTACCAAGGATCCTGGAGGTGCAGCATGAGTGGGCTGTAAATGAAATTTATATTTAGGAAAAGAACATATTCAGTAGAATTCAGCTGATTAATAATAATAATAATAATTTAAATAAAACAAATACAATTATATGTGCCATGTCACAGACTATATATTCCCAGAAGTGAGTGGCAGATCTGACTATAGGTGATATTCATAACACTTGGGTCTATAGCTACTTCATTACATCCAAATGGCCTTAACAATATTAGAGTTTTAGCACGTCTGTGCAGTAGATTCTGTTGTGATCGTTCTTTTTCAGGTCACATAATATTTTTGAATTTCGACACATTTGATGAGAAAGTATGCAAGATACTTAGATGCATAGTTTTAATTTCTCACCGCAGCATAGTGGAAGCTAACTAAACTCAGTTCCACCTTCCCAACCACACACATGCGATCCACATCTGAGAAGGCTATACGGTGCTTGTACTCCGAGAAGGGTTTCCCATTGGCACTTATCTAGGAAAAGGCAAAACATTGGCATTTATGTGCAACAATAAAAAAGGCCTTTTAGTGGAAGTTGAAGGAAAAAAAAAGGCAGAGTTGAAGTCACCTTGTAAGACTCCTGAGTGACAAGGATCTGCAAAGAAAATGTTTGGCCTTTCGGGAAAGGAGTTTCGACCTTGCGTTCCTCCCAGCCCCACTTCCCATATTGACGGGTGTTGTGCACAACGTACCCAGGGCCAAGCCAGGACGCATAGCGAGGGTTAACATGCAGAGCAACAGTCTCAGACCCATGCTGGAGGTTCACATTGAATCTGGTGAAGATGAAATACAGAGGAGGAGAAAAACAGCCGTAAAGTATACTAAAAATTAGCCTAATTTTAACAGACTTAAGTTCACCCAAAAACTAAAAATCAGTCAGTATCAATTAAGTTGACAAGATAAAGTGCATACAAAGCAGACTATTACTCACCTGTCCGCATTTGGCAAAACCCGTCCACATACAGTAATACTCATCCCATTTTGTAGTCCTCCTTTGATCATACAACTGAATGGGACAACCTGCGTGAAAGATGTTCATACCAGATATCTCACAAAATGAGTGCTTGTTTATCATCATACCTGTTTGCAATAATTTTATTCAGCCATTATTATGAAAATTGTAACAATTCCAGAGTGTTTTTTTTCTATCGTTTTCCTTTTTTGTTTGTCTGTTTGTTCTGCTTCAGCTAATTGCACCAAAAAAAAAAAAAAAAAAAAAAAAAGACGTATGCATATTGGGTGGCTTGGGGCGAGTAAATAATCAGGACATTTTTGGGGTGAACTATTCCTAAAGGAGAGCAACCAAGCTGTATGTGGCATCCTGCACCATCAGGACTTGAAGGAACATGTTGGCAGGTCTGCTTACTCTTGAAGTAATTAGAAATGGGCTGATGGGTCCATTTATATTGTGATTAAGAGAAATGATTACTTGTACAGTGAAATTTGAAGTATGATCAATGGCTGAAAAAGCACTGACTGAAAGTTCTGATATTCACTAAAATATATTTTTATACTGAAAAGACAATTTATGTCAAATACCAGATATACTAAACATTCTTTTACGCTGACAGCTAGAATGGCACTACTCGTTTCTGCACTACTTGTGTCAACGGAACTACAAAAATAAAGCATGTTTTCAAGCTATCATTGCAAATGCCCCTTTCACTCGTTACACCTCCCCAACTCAAACATTACAAACACCATAAAAGAGAAGGCATGTCTCAACAAGAAAAAGTAGGCTACTTTCAATAAAAGGTTCAAAATATTAGGACTTTTGTTCAACATAAAATGAATACTTTTAACTGCAATTGTAGGTACCTCTGGATAAGAAACTCCACAAGTTTGTCGTATCAATTAAAACCCAAACATTCCATCAAATTCCTCCATCTTGTGAAAACACTGACTATGTTAAGTAATGTTTTAACCCATGTTTCGTCTAATGTGTATTTTGGAAAGTCATGTACTTCTGTAATGGAATCTGACTTTCTTCTTCCACACCAGCTAAGCACCCTCAGGCTCATATCAAACCAATGAAAACACAAAGAATAAGAAAATGAATGTCATGAAATTTGGGCTCAAATAAATCAGGGTTATCAAACATGTGATTGCATAAAAATAAAGTAATGTATCTGAAAGTATTTCAGTGGAGTTTTATGTATGTGTAGCAGGCACCTATGATCAAAAAGGAGAAACATCTCCAACCTATGCAGACTACACCACCCTATCAACAGGGAAATCTCAACGCCTAATAATCATTCACTGGAAAAGGCACACAGGAACTTAGTTTCAAAAAGGACTTGAGACGTGGACACCGAAAATACAAAACTTTATTTTACAATCAAATCTGAATTCTAAAATCATTAAAAGACTGAGGGACCAAACTAGGACGACAGGAAAAACAAAATGAAACACGAGAGACCGAGGCTTACCAAGGACAGGTAAGATAGTTAATAAGCGCAAACTCTGTCGCAAAATCTTACCACCCAGTGCACAGGTCGCACCACGCACACACTCGCACAAAAATCAAGTTGAGTGTGAACACATTGCACTCCGTGCTCGAATCCCACCACCACACACGGGCAACTAGTAGCCAGACTGGAAGCCTCAGCTCCTTTGCATTATCGTTTTGCGAATCCACTGGGCCTTTATCACACTTCTGCATTTGGAAAGCGGAAGTTTCAAACAGTACGTTAAAAGCACTTCCGCTGCAGCCTTTGCAATGGCTGTGCCCGTAGTACGAGATAGTTGTGACTTATTTATGTAAAATCCAGCACAGATACGTCTTCTAAAAATACCAAACTCAGTGTACAATCATTAGTTAAATATTGTGAAACCAAGGAAGATGGCTTTATGATATCCCGACGTATATTTTGTGACTTAAAGGGGAGATTGCAAACCATACTGTATGTGTATGTGCAACACTTTAGAGTCTGACCACTTTATCGTTATTACAAAACTGCAAGAAACCAATACAAACAGCATTTCACATGAGAGCATGTCAATTAGCCAAAGCTTAAAACAATAATTACGACTAAAGACTGTTTTGAATTATCAAATTGAAGGTTCAGTGGAAAACATAAATAATACAATAATGACACAATAATGACGCTGAAAATTGCGTCAATCAGATAAAAGTTGCACATTAAAATGAAGGATGACATAGTAGGGTCTCAGTAAAAAATAAACAGTTTTGCAGTTTGCAGTTTATTGCGAAATAGAACTGCATTAGCTTAATTTTTTCTCACTAAACTGGCGTCAGTTCAATTCCGTTACGCTACTGTTCGGAGCCGGATGTGACGACGTTTTCATGATTTCATGAATATAATATTTTAGGCAGCACCGCAGTAAGAAAATAATATTGCAGTCACATATAAGTTAAGTCACTTACTGGGTTGATAAATGGTGATTGCTGATTCAGAGCCATTTTGCCAGATCTTGCTGTCCTGTCTTCAACTCTTTCTTCAGTCTCGAATTCAAGGCTGTCCGCCAATTGTCTTGTGTCTACAGTGCAGTTATAGAAGACTGAAGCTTCACTAACAGGATTCAGTTTGTCTTTCTAAGTTAATGTTTAACCTCTGTATTTTAATTACATGGCCCATGTACTGAGACCATGTCTATAGTCATTCACATATATAAAAGAACCACTGGCCCACAAACAGAATCTAGACGAGCGAATAAAAGATTCCTGCATATAATATATATCTTTTCTTGGACTATAAGATCATTTGTCTTTAATGATTCAAAAAATAATTCAAATCGACCTTTGGTGCTATTTGATTGACTTCAGTGATAATGAATTGTATTAGTTACATAAAGGTAGACCAGAATGACAAAGTCCAACTAAGATTTACGACTTATTAATTTGGTTTCAAGATTTAGATCAGTTTTATTATTTTGTAAAACATAAACACCCTTTATGACCTACTCACATAATCCGCCCTGATTCTTAAACAATAATGCGGAAACTATCAATATTATTTCTGCTAATAGAATAGCTGTGGCAATTCAGGGAAATCTGAAAATCCTTTCAAGAGCCTTTCGCACAACAAAGGCATTAGCAGATACATTTGTCAACTGGTGGAAAAAGGCCAGAAAGCTCAAATCACATGAAATCACTGTGCAGAATCATCTCATGAAAACAGTG
>JAHKKF010523210.1:0-21544 GCA_019740295.1 Labeo calbasu | reverse complement strand
TATGTGTGTGCACACATATATTAATTTTAATAAATAAAGTAACCATTAAATTTAATCATAAAAAGTGTCCAATTTAAAATAGCTCAAGTTTAATCTTAAATGACAAAATGTTACATTTTCAAACATTACTGATTATTTTTTATTTTTATTTTTTTAATCAGGATTATCCCAAATAGTCACAATTAGACTAATGAAAAAAGTAGCATTTGACTAAATTAAATGGATTTACAGTGGTGGGGAACAGACAAAAGATGCATTAAAATGGTGAAATGTTGAGTGTGTTATGGCTTTTTTTGGAGCATGATCATGTGTGTGTAATACGTGCAGGGGCGGAGAGAGCAAAAGAGGAAGTGAGGCCATGCTGAGAGAGGGAAATGGGCTAGAGGACATTTCACGCTCATAGTGGCCAGTGAATTGGAATGACTGCAGCGCGGCATGATTTGAAGGTCAGGAGATAGTGGATTATATTCCAGAGGTAGAGAGAAGAGGCGGATGACGAGGAGGGGGATGGAGGAATAAACAGACTCTCCTCCCCTCCTGCGTTCGGTCTTTCTTTCTTTCTTTCTTACGCCGTTATTTCTTTGTTTTTTCCCCCCCTTGTCTTTTTTCCCCCCGATTACAGGACAGGAAGGCAGAATGAAAACGCCAAGGCACCAAACCGACAGCCATTAGTCTCACACATCACGTCCCATGCGCACATACACACGCACGACACGCTGAGAAATCTCATTTTAGTCTTCTCTGACGTACTACCTCCCCATACTGGCCACTAACATCTACCCCCAGCCCAAAAGAGAGAGAGGCAGAAAAAGAAAATGTGTTTTACACAAACAATAACAGCGCTATCAGGCAGAGCGCAGCATTCCGAGAGCGTGATTTAATAAAAACAGAGCGGGATTGAATTATCATATTTTAACTGGATGTGTGTTTCAGTTAGAATGTGTGATTCAGGCCTACAAATGATCCGAACGCTTTTCCGAGGTGCAAGACAGCCCTCTCTCTTCCTCTCGGTGCTCCTCGAAAATGGAAAAGAGGGGGACGAGGGGAAGACAAAGAAGGTAAACTAATAAGCCCCTCGGATATCGGTGACACAGAAAACAAACTGAGAGGGCTGGAAAGCCAAAGCTCTTGTTTGATCTGGCTCCACGTACAGTAAGAGCGTACAACAGAAGCCCAGACACGAGAGCTTGATGAGGATTATCCACATGATTGCAGTAATCAGATGGAATGAGATGCGAGATGACCATCTGTATTTGCCCCAGACGCCGCGATCGCTCCTCAGACCCTCTGAGGGGTTTTACACGTTTGACTAACGTGGAGCACAACGGCACGGCACGGCGCGGCGGAGAAACAACAAGGAAACGCAACAAATGTCAGAAGATGTGCGAATCAAGCAAACTCATGCAATTACATTAATTCCAGAAACACGCCAACTTTTTATCTGCCTTGGGCATTCTGCGTCTCTTTGGTAATGATGTCCTAACACAAAGCAAACAGCAGGCGGAATATGAAAGTGCTCTTTTTTTCTTCCACCTTTCTAACTCTCTCATCCCGGCTCGGGATTCTTAACATTAAAGATTTTTTTGTGCACTGGTATACATGAAATTCAGGAGTCCACTTTTAGCAGACGTCACAATGGGGTTGAGAGGATTCTAGATTGTTGTGCCTGTGCTGATGCATGTAAACATGCACATCAAAAGCAAGCGACCAATCAATGGCTCCCGAATGCACTGTCAACACGGACCAAGATGTCTAATAGGCAGAGAACAGGTGTCAGTCATCTCGTGCAGCCAATGGGCTCGTCTCCCGCGGATGCTGCATGCCGGACTCGCACACTTCCTTGTGTGCAGCAACCGTACAGTACATATAACAGATACAGACTTGGAATGGATGCACAAATTATGCCTACATTTTAAAATTCTTTAATTCATACTACACATTAGTAGCATGCTGATTTCTTTTTGAAATATTGCCTGATATCGCAAAATCCTTTCAAAAGCAAGCAGGCACAGATAAGCACTCCTGCAGTACCGTGCTGCACATCTCCATCCAGAACATCCACATGTCCTCAGGGCAGCACACAACAGACAAGAGAAATGAACACATTTCACGTGCACAGTTCAGACACAATCTTAAATGCAAGCTTCAAATCAAACCTCATTCCTTTAAAAAATAAATACGTAAAAACAACTAATGAAATACTAACAAATGCAATTAAACTGATTTTTAATACAATACTCTAAATTTTAACAATATGTTAATTGAATTGCATTTACATTTTTGAAGAAGAATTTAAAATGTTTTAGGAAGAATTCTGAATGCTACAAAAGAATCTAATTAGTATATTTAGATTTGCATAAGGAATTATTATAAATTATTATGATTATACATATATATGATTATACATATATAAAATCACTACTTATGTCTACAAAAATAATAAACAAAGAGATTACATTTTATCCGTTTATATTAATTAATTTGTTTATATTAAAAGTAGTGTTTAACATGTTTCAAATACAGAAAATTAATATTGGAGGTAAATTCATAGAATCAAGAGCCATATTCATTTTGACATAATTGATGTTAATTTGGAATTATTGCCAAATACTGAAAATTATTAAAATATAATAATTTGAAACTATTACATACATGCATACATACATATCAACCAAATTGAGATGTTAATGTACATTAAATAGCCAAAACTGGGCTGTATTTGTAATTGCTCTATACGAATGTCTTTGTTGCCAGGCATGTCAACACTACACCACAACTACAGACTAAAATGACACACAGAGCAACACTAACTAATATAAACAACCCCAATGTGATGGTTACATTGAACATATTTTACATTAACAGGTCAAGCTTCAGTTCACAGTTCAATAGGGTCAGCATATGAAGCTACCGCACATGCGTAGACCATCTCCGGCCTTTCCCAGACGATAAGACGGGATAGAGGCCGGCCACGCTGTCCTCGTCCATATGAATGACTGCCCGTGTTAAGCCCTAAAAGCTGTCATTAATCCTGGATTTGAGGTGCAGAGCCGAATTTTGGTCATGTTATCAGAGCGGAGCCCAAAACCGCCATATTCACCAGCACAGCTGCTTCACAGCTAACCGGCTAAATCACTGAGACAGTGATTTAGATACTACTATACCTAACACCTAAATATTACAGTTCAACTCACATTTAAATATAATCAAAAAATACTAATGCAAATTTAAATAAAAAATAAAGACAAGTCTTGAATAAAACTGCATCAACATTAGCTACACTAGGCTAAAACTACAATGTAAGTAACATTTTCCAATATTAAAACTGATGCTCACTCAAATTCTGTACAAATATGCATGTGGCGTAATGAGCCTAAAATAATATCTAAAATAATATCTGAATGCACATTTTGAACGGAAATACAAATATATAATAAATAAAATGATTAAATCACATGATACTGCACACAAAATTGTAGCATTTTTACTGTGTGTATGCATATATCCTAAAATATAATTCAAATGTAATTTCAGGTTTTTTAAATTATTACACCACAAAATATTGTGTGACACCCTCATTTCTTACTTTCTCACTCTTCTTTTACACAAGCAGGCCAAGCTGAGATGACAGCTATTGATACAACCACCCATTCTAACAAATATAGAGATCTGTTCCACCAAACATATGCACATTCACCTAAATCATGCAGTTTTACACTCTGTCAGTGCACATATTGAGAAATGCACGTAATGCCCATATTTACACATCTAATACACATGTTAACATAAACCTGGGCCCTAAAATAGGCACACATTGATAATGACACATACACACGTACTTTGATCAAAATCAAAAGCTGAAAAGTACAAACACACACACAGCAATGACAAAATATATATAGATCTATTTGTGCAGGGCTTAGATATCTTAAATATGAAGCGCTTGTGTACGTGTGTATGAACGTGCATTTTCATTCTCATGAATTTGCCTGTAGAGTAAGAATTTATCATCTTAAAACAACCAGATGAGGATGAACACACGCACACAAACACACACGCTCGACTGGATGAAAATCAGAGCTCATCAGCAACACATCATGCTACACACAAAAACACACGCTGTGAAATCCAAATCACACTCTCCTCTCGCTGGTAAAACTGAGCCACTGTTTCAGAGTGTTTATAAGTGCGTGTGTGTGTATGCACTTGTCCTCCGAGTATCTCCATACAGAGTTTCCAGTCTAGAGGAGAGCAGATGCAGCACAGCACACCGTGTGGTTTGGAAGCAGAATTATTTCCTTTCTACATCTCACATATGTAGCATATGTTTGCAATATTACAGTACAGCTGGTGTTAACAACTAATAGAGAGATTCTGCTTCTGCATATTCCCTGATAGTTAAAAACACTTTGATTTCACACATTTTGTACATTTGCTTTTGCGCTTAGCATGAGGTGAATGTGAAGTCACACAAAGGTGTATCTCATCGAGGTGTGTGTTAATATGTTCAGAGGGTGTTCGCGAGCATTCAGTCCTCCAGCCAGACTGGGTGCTGCTTATTTCTCCATCACAGCTCAAATGGGCTCCCACACTGGAATAAATCACTGTCGCCACGAAAATGCAGTGACAGCCATGATAGATGGCTAAAATGTGTGTGTTGATGTCTTTAGTGTTGGCAACAATTTGGTAAATCTCGCCTTTTCCTGTTTCTCACAGCATTGCGTGTGGGGTGCGAGGCATCTGAACGTTGACACGAACCTTGAGAAAGGGCCCGTACTGTGACCACTTCTATGACATCAGCACAACACAACACTGCTAAAGTCAATTTCAACATCTTTCAGTCAAAAAGTCATGTGTATGTGTGTACAAGTTACAATTACTAATGTAAATAATATGACAAACATATAGAATAAGGTAAAGATAATCATGAAAAATTCAAATCAAAACTTGTTTACAAAATGTTCATAAGCCTGTAGTTGATGCTAAGAGGAATTCATGTACAAGGTTATTTTGTGCAATAAAGCCCTTCTTGTTATTTTGCATTTACGAGTTGGAAAGTTGCAATTACAACACCAGGTGCGTTCAAGTCACTTTGGTTGGAGCAAGATGATCACGTACCTTTTCTACATGAATGTCAACAGGACTTTTGAACTCTACAATTACAAAATAATGAATAATGAATGCACAATGAGTGTTTTTATTTTTATGTACCTTTTTATGTTTATTAATTTATTCATTATACATTTTAATGTAAATATACACTACTTAGTATTTTGTGCATGCAACTTTGATTTGAGTTTTATTGTAAAAGTGAAAAAAAAAAAAAAAAAATTGTAATTATATTTAAAATTACAATTACAATTACAATTCCATTCTAGCAAATTTAACATTACTACAGACACTGAATCCGTTACGTCCCACATGTTTTCTCACTGACGCCCCCAACTTTAAAAAAATATATATTTAGTTTCACTTTGTGACGTTCATATATATATACGATTTTTCCGGACATGACTTGAGTGCACCAAAAGTGTTTCTCAATGATGGGGGCGGAGGGGTTGGGTTCACCCACACGTGCGTTCGGGTCACGAGTGCAGTGACCCCCATGTGTAGTATGTCAGCACGGTGTACGTAAGTCTTGCGTACGGCACGGTTGTCCATCACGCAGACGTATCACTATGACTCAAATGGTGACAAAGCGACTTATTATATTTTTGCTGAAACCCCCCTCCCACACAACCCCCCCACCCCAAATCTTTTTATCTGACCGGTGATCCAGCCCCCCCAGTGCCTAAATATAGACCATGACACCCCCGTCACACAGCAATCGAGACACATGAACACCCGTTTCCGATTCAATCAGATCTATAACGCGAGGCGTTTTTGGCTTTCGCACACATAGAACCTGCGACATGGCACCTGTGAACTCGCAGACAGTAGTCAAGGCAGTTGGCCTGCTCCTGAATCCAGAGCCCCCCAACTAGCCGGCGCTCGCACCTGGCAGGATCAAACAAGCGTGCACTCCCCACAAACTCACTTACAATCAATACTTTCAGCCAACACCACGCAGCAGTCCCAGCTCCACCGCACACACACATACACACACAGGGAGAGAGAGTGGAACAGCACTCCAAAGAGCAGAAAGCAGTGTACTGACCTTTCTGTCTCTCTTTTTTTGCCTCCTTCCTTTCTTTCTTGCCCTCCTTGACGTCCAATCCACACTTGTCTTCTGGCTGCTGGTGCTGGGGCTACAGTAGTAGAGGAACGGTAGTGTGTGAGTGAGAGAGAGTGAGTGATCCTGCTCAACCTGACTAGAGCGGGCGCATTAGTGTGATTTCACACCCAGGCTGCAGCCCTGCCTACTGTCCTGATGGGGTTCCTGAATGTGCTGCTTATTTAGAGAGCCGGCGCGCTGTACCTGGGCTTGCAGGCAGGCTGCTTAAAGCAAGAGCCAACATCTAGAGTGCATAATACCCCCACTCTCTCCCTCTCTCCGTGTCTCTCTCTCTCTCTTTTTCTCCCTCCCGCACACACACATACACAAACACTAGTACGCTCTCCTAGTCGCTGGCTGGCTGGAGAGGTAGACGCCGGCTCGGGCGTTCACGCAACCGTGGTGCGCCGAGATCTCCGTACCTTCGGCGGAGCTGGTAGCCGGTGCGAGAGCGCACAAAGCGGAGCTTTCTTTTCTTTCTAAGTGTTTAGAAGACAATTTCGACAAGGGATTGCACCCAATCTACTAGGATGATCCAGATGGATGAGTTATAATATGCTTTCCAGTCTCTTGCTCTTTTTGTCTGTCTGATTCTAGTTGTTTTAGCCTATTATCGAGCTGCCACATGTTTCTGCTGGGGGAATGCCTCGCGCTTTCGGATTCGGTCCCTCGGCCGCTCGTCTCGGTGGGACGCGTGCAGGGGGGGCGGACGGGTGCGCTAAATTGTGACTCAGGCTGAATGTGTATTAGTCAAATTTATTATTTATTGCCAAGCCGCATTCAGTTACCCCCCTCCGCACACGCAGATAGATGGAAAAGGGGGGTGGAGAATCAGAGCTAGAGTTTGCAGGGGGGGTGCGGGGTCAAGGGTGCGAGGATTTTATTGTGGGTGGGGGGTTTGAGATATAGCCAGTGGTCATGATTTGGTGAGCGAGGCCTAGAGGGAGGTGAAAAGAATATATAAGATATTAATTTAATTTATTTATTTATTCAGCCAGTCCGCATGCCTTATCAGGCCGGTGTCTCTTAATGACATCACTGGCAGCTTCTCCAAGCTGTCCAAAATCACCCTGCCTCTCATTTTTCTTCAAAATGACTTCAATTCATTGTGTGTGTGTGTGTGTGTGTGTGTGCGCGCATGTGTGTGCGTGTGAGTGTGTTACTGCCTATATCTAAAATTGAGAATAATGCTATCCAATGGGTCCACACTTTCATGCAAGATAGCCTGAGATCCAAAAGCTGGAAGTATAAAACAAATAGTACAGAAAAATAAGTAATAAATAACGCCAATAAATATATGTACTCATAAGAATGAATGTTATTAACTAAAAACATTACGCTTTTTGAGTTGTCCTATAACTTCACTAGTGATTTTTGGAAATTTTGGACCAAAAGAACAGCATTTTCCAGATTATAAGTCACTTTCAAACGTGGTGTGACTTTTATTCCATAGCAAATTATATAATGCAGTTAACATTTAGACTTGTGCCAAACATGAGACATATGCCAAAGTTTACTTGTATAGTGCATTTCCCTCACACTAGTTTCAGTTTGACTTTAAATAAATTTGTTTAGGTTTGCCATTTATAATAAATGTTGTTTGTTAAAAAAAAAAAAAACACTACACCACTTTTTTTATAAAATACTTGTATTTTTCATTTTTGTTGTGAAGAGATTAGATTTAGTCAGATTTGAATGATAACTGCGGTGTGAGGGAAGCAAACTACGTTTCTACTGATATTTTACATTATTTCTAAATGTAACAGAAACTGTAACTTAAAAACTGATGCGACTTAGCTATTTATTTTTCAATCCACAATGCAATTTTAACCTGGTACAACTTATTTTATGGAAAATATGGTACACAAACTCTTCCTAATCAAACATATCTTCATCAACTCATCAGATTATTAGTAGAGACTTTAAGACATGAATTTGGATAGGTCAGATAAGGGAGATATCCTAAATGTTTACTGTCGGTGTGCCTATGTCTATACAGTATATATAAGCACTTATATTACAAAAGTGTGGCCTGCTGTTTACTGATTACAAAATATTGCAAGACCAATCTGAATGGTCAAAACCTAGGAAATGTGTGCGTAAAATACAGAAAAAAAAGGGTATTTGAGTTTTTGTACTAGACATCACGGTTTAAACCAGCTTATCTCAAACTGCCACTCAAGGTTTACTTTAGATATTAGGTTATGACCCAAAGTAGTACCAAAATTTATTATGGAAAAGTCAACAAAAATGTACATGTTTAAATCTATATACAATGTATTGTTTTCAAGGAAAAGTTTGCATTAGGTAAAGTTGCATTAGGTAAACCACCAGTTTAAGCTATTCTTACCAAGTTAGGCCACCGGCCCCTATAGACTTCAGGCCAAAAACAGCAGTTCGAAAAACACAAAATCACACACTGAACCAATGATTCACATTTCATTCAAGCATGGACATAACCACATGCCCGTACTTCAAAATCCAGACATTAGACGTCATACCAACCACCGGCACACCTCACATAACAAAGCTTATTCAAGTTAAAACATAGTTTATATATAGAAACCCGCTTCCCAAACCATCGAAACGACTCATTCTGGAGAAGTTCAGAAAGCCATTGTGTGCGGGTAAGATGAGGGTGCAGAGGAAATAGTCCATTTCAGCACAACCATTAAGGCATAGAACAGGTACTATTACAACTCAATCATTCTAATACACTCATAATCATCCAAATTTTTATACATCAGTTTTAAAAGCCAGGTTTAAAAAAAAGAAATCATTCCCCTTACAGAGACAATTTAAGTGAGTAAAAGAAAGAAAGAAAGAAAGAAAGAAAGAAAGAAAGAAAGAAAGAAAGAAAGAAAGATTTTTCCAAGAATGACAAGGTGCAGGAAAGAGGGACAAAAAGACAGAGTGGGGAGGAGGTGATGGAGGATATTCGTGAATCCCTCAGCAGTCCTGTCATCTTCAGCATTTTACAGGCCCACAGAGATATGGATTGGCTAAAATTAACACGAAGGATAATTAATATTAATAAGGGTGCCCGTGTTGGCAGGGACTTTTAAATGGGTTAAGTACAACTGGCCGAGCTGACGAGGTGGGGGGGGGAGACCTGTTAACACTCATTCTCAATTAGCTTTCTCTGAGGACAGCTCGTCTAGCACACTATAAATGACTAACCAACCCTCCCTCCACACAATTACCTGCTCCAAACCTCAACCGGTCCAAAAATCACACTCGCACAGACCCGGCAAAACACTTAACATGACACAACTTCAGCCGGTGTCTCTGAGTCTCCACCTGTCTCGGCTCTTTCTGTCTCTGCTTCTGTTCTTTCCTGCTGTTTTTGAACTTTCAATTCTCCTGAACAGCATTATGATTATATATTATTAATATTTCTGAATTATTACTCATTTTCTCCCTAAAAATGGAGCGCTTTAATTCACATTTGAAGTACTCATCAAGGCGGTGTGGCGAAATGAATGTGGACGGATACATTATATTTGCAAAAATGCAAAGAGCACATAAAATATATATGGAAATAATAAAATATTAAGTATTAATTTCAAAAAGATAATTTGCCCAGGCCAAAATTGCCTTTTCATTAATCCCACCTTAGGTTTTTTCACCTCTTTTTAACTAAAGACCTAAAACTTCCACAGAGTTATTAAAGATACTCTCTTTTCTTTGAAAATATATTCTATTGTCTTTTACTTGAAAAATCTGAATATGGGGGCTGTTTGAATATAAGGGCTAAATCGGTTTGATTTTGTGGTTATGAGTCTAAACTAATTACAAATTACAACAATTACAAAATTAGACACTCATTACAAAGGTGTAAATCAGTCTGGGTTCATGCCGTTTATCTAAAAAGTGATGTTGTGCGTCTGGAAAACTCAGTTTCCCATGACCATCCTCATCCTATGCCCATGCTCAGTAGTGGCGTCCATTCATAACATCACAGCCATTTTAAACGGCAGACTGGTGGCTGGTGACGGTGCTTGTGTGATGGTGTCAGTTCAGGTCTAAAGCATAGACGATACGTGAAGGGAGACTCACTACGTAACTGTGTGTAGGTTGCGATACACAATGACACAATAGTCCAGCCAATGAGAACACATACATACCCACACTGACCGTGAACGTATGACTCATGTGCCTTACTGTGACCCCATTAGGACAGTAAGGTTATGGGTCACAGAGTGAAGCATTTTCTGACATAGATACAGGGAGAGAAAGACATATGAGACAGAGAGATTATACACAGTGCAGGACTCTCAGCCTTTCACATCAGTCAAATTTAGAGGTTCACGCAAGAATCATTCTTTTGAACCGATTCAACATTTAAACTCACAAATCAGTCACAAATTGGACTAGCAGAAGCTTTCCATGTCAACAACTCATAGTAATTAATAAAGCATAAAAACATTTTGAAATAAAAAGCAAACATTTGCAAAACATTTGTCTGTATAGACCGGTATTTAAAATGCATATAAACAGTTCAGGTGCAAAAGCCTCTAAGTGCCATTTGAAATTTTCTACTAAAATTAGCATTTTTATCAGGCTCCTATGTATATGTTCAGTAATTTAACTTAAATGCCAATGAATAGGTCTTTTTTTCATTGCCATTAATGTGAAATAACTGAAAATTAATTTTCGAAGGAAAGGTCTTCCCATTTTTTTTCCCATATTTAAATGCAATAAGATTTCCTAGACAGAAATGGCAATAAATGGAAAGAAAACACATTTTAAGTCCTAAGGTCATTGCACACTGAGTCTGCAATTTTCGTCCGAAATTTTTGCACGTTAAAAAACAAATATGACCTCACGTTATGTCAATCACATTTACACACCGCCTCTGAAACGTTCGTCCGTCATAAAAAAAAAAATTGGATCAGGTTCAATTTTCTGCGTTTTCGCATCCGTAGCAAGCCTTTTGATAAAACTAAATATTACATAAACTTTTTTAAACTTTAAAAAAAAATTAAATTACTAGAACTTAAGTTAAAGCTGAGTTACTAAACTTATTAAAACTAAGACAGAAATAAAAAAAAATAAGCTAAAAAACTATTTTAAACAAATGAAATAAAACACAATAAATGCACAAACAAAAATCACTAAAACATACAACTAAAATTGAAAATATAAAAATAATAAATCAATTATACACCAGTGATTTCCACATGACCGCAAATATCACATATGAAATTCTTCCAAGAACAAATTATCTGTGCAATGTTAATGATATTAATTTTATAGCTCTACTCTGTATCAGATGTCTATGTATTAGATGTTTCTCTTAAAATTCCTTAGGAGACATACAAATAAATAATAAAGTCTACACATGACTAAGAAGCCTATGCTTCCTGAGCTATGAAAGACCAACCTCTGTGCAATACAATTTTGAACCAGTTAATAAAACAAAGACAACGAGCAAATAATTAAAATGAACAGTCCGAAAGAACCGATTCACAGAGTCAAGCCATCAGTATGTCACAGAGACCCCAATGGCTTTCTGAAGAGCTTTCCATTGTCTGGTGTGATGAACTTGAGGTTCAAGCTTTCAAGCCCAGGGGTGTGTCTGTCTAATCCTGACCCCCTGCAGCCTCTCGTTCCCCCGCCCCGCGCACACGCTCCAGCTGACGCCTGCCCTGATGACCAGCACTTCACCGCACCACTGAATAAAACACCCCGTAATGAGACAGGCCACAAAATGGCTCCTCCACCAGCACATATAGCTGGTGCTGGATGAGTGAGACGAGAGAGAGAGAGAGAGAGAGAGAGAGAGAGAGAGAGAGAGACAGAGGGGGGCAGAGTGGAGAACAAAAAACTGAAAAACAGCAAAAAGGTCACATCTCTGCTTTCAATACTTCCTCTTTTCAATCATTTCCTCTGTTCCATACGGTTTTTCCTGTGCATTTCACTTTCACACCTTCTATTTTCCTCCGCAGTCATTTTATCCTTCCCTCTCTCCACTCCGCACGAAAATACTTATTATTGAAGAGACAAAGGAAGGGAATGTAGGAAAGAGACAGGTGGCTGTGTCTGAGGGATGAGAGAATCACAGGAGTGAAATCCAGTCTTCCCTCTTCATTGAGCATAAGGTGGAAAAATGGCTGCGTTCGGTTTTCTTCTACATTTGAGATGGCAAAACACGGAAGACAGAGCAATCTCTGTTGCATCTCAGTGTTATTTTATTTATTTCTTTTTTCTCTCAGAAGACCTCAAATCCCCTAAGAGAAGCAGTGTCCACTCCTTCCCATCCATCCAGTCTCACTTATGTAATTTTCTTACATTGTTTCAGGCCCTGTTATGCACAGAATGCTCCAAATGCATCTCAACTGCTTTATTTTTATTTTCATAATAGCAAACATCAGCTTAAAGAATATAAATGCACCGGTCTGGTTCTCGCTCGGACTCAAGGGACACGTGGTCCTGGATAAATCTGTAAATCACTCCATCTGGAAGATGAACGGTGCGTTTCGGACTTCATTGGGTCTGGTTTCGGACAAATGCGCAGTGCGGGACCGCCAGGGTCCCCATCGGGGAGGACGTGGTGGACGGGATTTTGCTTGGTTGAAAACACGCAAATGAAGCAGAGTGCACTGACCTCTGCTCTCTCTTACATGCACATTCATACTGCAGCTGTCTAAAGACTAAAATTTAAACAAGCAAGCAACAAAATTATTCTTAATGCCATGTAATGCATTACACGATCACACAAATAATTGTGTAATGCATTCAAACATGTGCAATCTGCAAATTTTATAATGCATTTGAATTTTGCTTACAATTATTTATGAAAACAATGCATTATACATAAAGGCTTCACATAAAGTGTCACAACATTTTTTTCCCAAACCTAAAAAAATTGCTAAAAGGTCCATATGCATGCAACAACAGGATACATGACAGATTCAAAATCATCAACCCTAAGAGGGATGCTAGATGCTATTATCCATGTGATAAGTGTTGTGCACAATTTGGAGCATTTAAGTCATTAGCTGCTGTTTTCCACAGCAATTCACACACTTCAGGCTTTTCTGTCTGGGTCACGGGTTCAAGAGTTCATTATGACATGCATGATCACCCACACACACACACATACACACACAAACAGCATCACTCCAAATTCATTTCTGAGCCACACACAATCACACATAAAGCTGCAAATAACTTGTTTTTGAACTGGAACGTGAGACAAACAAATCTGAAGTTTAACGAAATGACAGGCAATTAAAGCCAGCTTAACCTTGGGCCACCATGCTTAATTAGAGTGATTTGAGTGGTGTGGTCAAACATTCTCGAGGAGAGGAAGTGACACAAATATGTGTCATTCTTCTCACAGATCAGAATTAAAATATCAGCATCCTATTACACTAAACAGCCCCCTGAGCTCTCTCTCAAACCACAGAAAAAGGACATTAAACTCATGCAATCATACAGCTAATCAATTATGCATGGATTGGGCTATATTTTCTTTGCGGGTGTGAAGTACAAAATGTTAAGGGTTTTTTTTTTTTTTTTAAACAGAAACCGTTAAAAGTTTGAACACATCTACTAATTCTTATTACTATTTTACACATTTTAGAATAATTATATGCAACCCTGGACAACAAAAACAGTCAAAAGGGTCATTTTTTTAAATTGAGTTTTATACATCATCTGAATAAGTTTTCTACTGATGTATAGAATCTGAGGGTGCAAAAAAAAAAAAAAATTTCAAAATATTGAGAAAAATTGCCTTTGAAGTTAATAAAGGCGATCAAAATAAATAAAGTTACGTTTTGATATAATTGCGGTAGGAAATTTACAAAATATCTTCATGGCACATGATCATTACTTAATATCCTAATGATTTTTTGCATAAATGAAAAATAAATCATTTTGACCCACACAATGTATTTTTGCCTATTGCTACAAGTATACCCATGTTACTTAAAACTGGTTTAAGACTGGTCCAGGGTCACATATCATCTTCAAAAACATGAAATGAATACAAATATGGAATTATGGGAATTTTGTAGTGAACTAAAAAGTCTGAAAGTCTTCAAAGTCTGCACTCTTTATTAATTTTTTATTTTATTTTTTTTTTTTTTGATATCACAATTAACACAAATAACACAAAGTTTATTGGCGCACATGTTTCAAAGCTAATCCTAGCCCCTTTCTTTATTTTATTTTTTTAGTGTCCTTAAAAAAAAGAAAATTAGTTTAGCAATTGGTAGTTTAGAAAAACAAATTTTAACAAAATTGCTTATTTTTTAAATATTTTAGAAAGCCATGTCATGTGGTGCGACCAAAATACAGCAAAAATTCAAATAGAAATCATAGATGTACACTGCATTATACCCTAAAACTTCTTTAAAAACTATATTAAGCCAGTAAGCGGAATTCAAATAACATTCCATGCATAGGCACATTTAACAATTGTCTACAAGAATGAGCACAAATCTGTAGTTCAAATGGCCTTTAAGAATATTAGAAACATAAATTCCATCAAAGTGTGTCCAAATGTCAAAATGTTTTCCAAATGTGGAGCTTGCATCAAAATCATAAATGCACCTCTTTTTTTCTATTACACACTACATATGTTTTTTATACTATCACTGAACTGAACAATGAGAAGGTCAGACATAGAGAGAGAATAAAAACCCAATATTACAGCCCAAAAAAGTGTGGAACTTCAATAGTGGGATTCTTCACACTGTTCTCTGGTGATAATCTGTCATTTGCGTGGAGGCACGTTTGGACTTGAGAGGCTACTGACATATGTTGAAGAGTGTGAGTGTGTGAGAGAGGAGAGGCGGTCGAACCGGTCGGAGGACTATTGACCTGAGTGGCCAGGGGTCGGCCTGTGTTACCGCTCAATCCCAGAGGTCCGTGTCACAGCCTGATAATGACCTCTGTCTATAGCTGATGGAAATGGACAGGTATCGGCAGGCCCACTGACGACCATCAATGAGGTAACAACAAGTGCCAAATCTGTTAATAACAGGTGACCCATTGGCCTTGTGACACAACTAGACCCTCGACTACAAGTGACCATGAGTGTGAGAAAGTAAATATGCTGGAACTCGCTCAAATGAGCGTGGAAATAGGTGTGACAAGGACAAATAACAAAAAAAAAAAAAAACAGGCCTTCCTGAAATCCATGTGGTCACACAAGCAATAGTAGCCACAGCACACACACTTTCAGCGAGCCTTTGTGTCTGGTTCTTAGTAACTTAACGGACACTTCCTATAATGCTAACCAATGGGCCTCCTCTAAGATTACATGCAACTTAATCCACCCTCACACACTAATTTGTTTTTCTTCTTGTCCTTTTTTTCCTCTAGCTGGGTGTAACTGAGCCCTTGAATATATACAAATTTAATAGAGCAAATAGAATCATTATCAAATTCAAATCAATACAAATCTAGCCCCAGCGCCCTTAAAAGGCAGCAATGTTGAAATACAACACTCTCTACACCCCCCTCTTGCCTCGTACATCTGACGATCATGTCAGACATGGACAAGCAGACAGGCACATTACAGCTAATCAAGCTGGCACAAAAAAAGCCTTTATTAATGTACAGGAGTAGTACTTTGATCAGTGGCAAAATCCCAAAGCCACAGCGACGACACCGCACTATATAGGGTGCAGCCAATTACCTTACGGCAAGTACACAGCATTACTGTAAGAAAGCAATATGCTGTCTTTTTTTCTTCTTCCTTTTTTTTGAAATAGATGAAATAAGAAGGAGGTCCTGAGTTAGACAAGGTTTGGTTAGTCGAAAGTGAGTTCCTGGCTTTTCACAACTATGTTTTTTCACAGTCGCCTAATTTTTGTTGATTTACTGAAAAACATTCTTGGTAAACAATTGTTGACATCTGCAAATATAGACAGACTAGTCGCAGCCTGCAATTTTGTGTACAGTGTGTCATAAGGGTGATTGATGCGTTCAGACACAAAAGACAGCATATTGCTGGAGCACTTTTTGATGTTAACAATCTTTTTATGTGACAAAATGACAACATTTATACACTGGTGAATTACAGGAGGGGAAGCCATTTGCATTATCCTTTGAGTACATTTTGGGGGGAAAAAATAGCTTCTTATGCTGCGTGGATGTTTGTTATGCAGTTTGATTTCTGATGATTTTGTTTAATGCAATAATGTCGTATTTAATGTTTTGCTACTTCTTACTTAGGCATACTTACACATATAAACATAATGCCCCCAAAATTATTTTCAAAACTGTTTCCCTTTCATTTTTTATCCAAAATCTATTAACTTTACAGAACCCTATATGTATTTATAATACAACTCAGATACAGGTTCAAGACTTCTGACACCTGTCAAAAAGTACATGTCTATAATACAACACCCCACACACAATATGCCTTCATAACTTATTTTTTCATAATTTAGCAGATGTGTGTTGCTTGTTAGCTGCAAAACTAAACAGGATAAGTGAAAACAGGATAAGCTGACAAAAAAATGGTACTCTTCACATTGTACAGATATTATTGAAGCATGTCGATAATATTTTCATGTTTAGTTGACATTTTAATTGACATTTCCATTAAACATTACTTGTTCCTCAAGTGAAGATTAATAATAAGGATGACTGATAACTGAGATACACGATTTTGTTAACAAAACTGAATCACAAAACAACTTTTTTCCTCACAAACGCCTTTCTCCCTTCCCGCTCTATATGAAGTATACCTTCTGAGGTAATGCTAATGCCAACCGGCTACATTTAGCTACACTTTACGTGTCTCATCAAAATAGAAACAAGAGGTCTAAAGTTGCTTTAACGACTGTGGGACTAAAGAGAAATGCTGTTATACTGCTTTTTGTTTGTCACCCGCGTTTCATTTTTGAAACCAAATAGTTAAGTGCTGTGAAAATATTGTGGTTACTAATTTGACTGAACCTAAAGCTTGGTTTATTTACATCAGTTCGAGTATTGGTTTGATGAAAACAAACACTCACGTGAGGACTGCGGGAATCCAACCTTCTGTATGCCGACGTAAATCCATTTGGGCGGAGTAACGTTAAAGTTTGCGTTAGCGCGTTGAATAACGCGATTCATTTATACCTCGTCAAGGTGCGACTTGTAGGCCTACAGTATATGCGTCTGGAAGCACCTGCTGGAGAAACCATCCGTCTTCAGTGCCTTGTTGAGAGCATTTATACGTGGTCTTTTTTTCTAATTAGATCTAATTAGTACAATGCATTAAGTGAATAATCCCAAATACATAAAAAAAGCTCAGTAAAAGGCTGAAACAACAACAACAATCATGTAACCCTTTATGTCACTCCATTTTGCCAAAAAAAAAAAAAAAAAAAATATATATATATATATATATATATATATATATATATGTGTGTGTGTGTGTAATATATGAATGTTGATCTGTGTATTAAATATTATATTGTATGCATTATTTTTAATGAAAATATAAGATTTGTATCATTTTCGNGCTGAAACAACAACAACAATCATGTAACCCTTTATGTCACTCCATTTTGCCAAAAAAAAAAAAAAAAAAAATATATATATATATATATATATATATATGTGTGTGTGTGTGTGTAATATATGAATGTTGATCTGTGTATTAAATATTATATTGTATGCATTATTTTTAATGAAAATATAAGATTTGTATCATTTTCGAATGATAAATAACCAGGCTGTTTATGCTACAACATCTCAGAATGTCATTTACATCAGTGTATTCATGATATTATTCTTAATTAAATAATTTGTTGCCTATAACAAAATAGTGACAGGAAATTGTTAGCATAAAGATCTCATAATGAAGAATAATAAAGGCAATTTCACAGGAGAAAATCTCAGACTTGAACTATCCACATCGAAAAACTATTAAAGACCTCTATATTTTGAACTGTGAACCCATACAGAAAACTTTCAAATGTCCAGGTCTTTTTAATTCCCTCTCTGCTCTGGATTTCCAGTGAGTCTGGACAGAACATGTGTGCAGTAGCCTTGACCTTCTCTGTGACAATGCTTGGCTGAAAGCTGGGGGTCAGAGGTCAAGTCTAGCCGGGGCAAGGGACCGCACTCACCCATACAAATGCATAGAAGCATCTGCTGTGCACACTTACCATTTCTCTGGCTCACACACACAAACAGATGTCTCTTTTAAATCTGTGCAGTCTTCCCAAAGTCAAGTGCACGTTTTGAAAGAGATCCTAAATAATATTATCAGTATCACAGATAAAATTTAATCATTTTGAGAAACGAAAAGATATAGCCTCACTAAAATCAAACTTCTCTTGCAAAAAAGTGCAAATACAAGCTTGCATTAATAAAACTAAAGAGTACAGATTGTTTCAAAGCTCACGCTTGAGTAAAACAGAGAAAACAAATATTTGAGGGATCTTACAAATAATATTTGAGCACATTATAAATTGCATTAGGCTTAACAAAAACATGAGCTTGTGTGCTGTGAGCTCAGAGATGAGACGCTGTGACTGGAAACGAAATCACAGTAATAGTGAGAAGGTGAGAATGGTCACAGAAGAGCCTAAAATTCACTTTCTCTCATTCTGCCTCTTTCTCACCCGCTCAAGATTGAAAGAAGCTTTAGAAGCACTAGAAAGTGTCAGTAGGAAGTTATTTCACATATTTAATAATACAGCCCATAAATGTGTATAAAATTGCATTTTGCATGTCGTTTGTGCTAAAAATTAAGTGCACGTAGAAATAATTTTCACAGAAATTAAATTTCACTCAAATATAGCAATGAAATGGCAAAGTTATACATTGAATTAAATATGAAAATTTTAAGCAGAAAGTTTAAAATATGATTTTCTTGCAAAACGTTGTTCAACTGTTCATTACAATGTAGACATTTCTAGTTTTAGTGTCAATCACTGTGGTCGAGTAGGTATTTCAAGACTTTATATTATCTTTATTAATGCTAGGTAAAATTACAGTTCTAGTTTTTTATCTTCACTCAGTGTCTGTATTATTATTTTTGTGTTAAACTTTAAAATGTATATGACTTGGTCCAATTACATTTCTATTCTGTGTGTCTCTCAGGATCAGAGGATTCTTTTTCCATTTTTTTCTATCTATGACGGTGAGGATCCAACTCCTTTTTACTTCAGCACTACAATTTAAAATTACATTTGAAAGGAATCTATATGTAAGGTCAATATCAAAATAAGTTCTACATCCTCTTTCTTTCTTTCTTTCTTTCTTTCTTTCTTTCTTTCTCCTTACTTTTCCTCTCTCCCATCTCCTTCCCCACATGCATTTAACATTTCCCTCTGCCTAATGTGCTGGTGATGTGGGTCCGATGAGGGCCTGCTGGGGGCAGGACTGCATAGGTGTGTGTGCCCATAAATGTCATCAATCTCCCAGCATGCTCCATCCCTGTCATCTGAAAGACATTTAAGCCTGCTCCACGTACCATTAAAGAAGTCCCCTCCACTGCCCAACCACATTTCACACTGGAAATAATACTTTCCCTGAGTGATGGGCTGACTGTTTAGGAGGAAGCGAAGAAGAGAGTGAATATGTAGAGTTTTTTTTCTTTCTTTCTTTCTTTCTCTCATGTACTGCATTCACTTAGGCCTTGTAAAACAAAAGAACGTCTTTTTGATAGCGTACATTTACTTTCAAATCTCAAGCACCAACCTGAATCTGTAATTGTACGCTTCATGTGCATTTAGAGATATTTATGTTGAGTTTCAAGGGTGACTTGCAATAATCCACAAAAGACATCAAGCAAAATCACAGAATAAGCACTATTAACCTCACACACACCCCTCAGTTTCCTCACTCCTTTTACTAAAACCTCTCCGAACAGAAGATGTTTTTCACAGGGCGCAGCCGAAATCCCGAGAGTGCGATCCAGTCTTGCACAGTGGCTTCACTTTAGAGCATCTAATAGACAGAGTCATTCTCATTCCCCTTCAATTCACACCTAAAAGACTGAGCTGCCCTTCCAAGCCTTAATTATATACTCCCCAATCACTGTTTAAATGTAACCTTCTCTTCTGTTCCTCCCGGCCAGAGAGAGGGGTACAAATGAAGAACATTGCTCCTGAGGTAAATTCATATATCACCCAGCGGCCAAACCGAAGCTTGGGGGGGGTGGGGGCAACGCAATGGATTTATTATGTATATGGGAAGCAGGCATATGGTTTAAAGAGCAGGCTGCTTGGTCAGCAGCGTGCAAACTAGAAATGCAGGCAGATAGAGAACACACGGGATTATGGATCTCTCCTTGCATGTAACTGAGCAAGGTCTATTGAGCAAAATTGAATTATTTTACTTTCTCCCCAACCAAAACCATCCCTGCTTTATGGTATTTCCTCTCCTCTCGAGAATACGGTGCCCTTTCTTGACACAATCATAGAGCTATGAAACAAATGCTGACATCCATGATTTAGAAACTTTAGATATTTTTTCGAACACTTTTTTAGTAGAAAATGAGAAGTGTAAGCAATATTCAGAATTGTTCACAAACAACACACTACTAATGTAATTTCAAATCAGTGGTGTCTGTGGACAAGGCCTCTCTGTTATTTTAGACCAGTGAAATTTCATGTCTCATGTTTACATGAGTTTCAGGTCATAAGCTTATGGAAAACCATTTACTGTACGTCATTAACATGAAAACAAGAATATCTTACTTCGCATTCATTTAGCAAACAATACTAAAACATTTACTTTACACTATCAACAAGCAAACTGCTATATTTACTCTACATAATAAAAAAGAAAATAATACTAAAATACTAAAATATTTACTTTATCAAGTATAAAATTTACATTACTCTTGATGTTACTACACTATCAACAAGAAAGCAATACCGTAATATTTCATTTATACTATCACCAAGAAAACAATACTAAAAATATTTACTTTGCACTGTCAACAAGCAAACAGTATTATAGCATTATCTTACACTGTCAAAATAAAAACAATACTAAAATATTTACTTTATCAACAAACAAACAGTACTATAAAATTGACTTTACTCTTGTTGTTACTATACTATCAGCAAGAAAGCAATACTGTAATATTTAATTTACACTATCACAAAAAAATACTAAAATATTTACATTACGCCATCACCAAGAAAACATTTACTTTACATTATCAACAAGCAAACAATACTATATTTACACTGTCAACAAGAAAGTAATACTAAAATATTTACTTTACACTGTCAACAAGTAAATAGTATTATAACATTTATCTTACACTGTCGAAAAGAAAACAATACCAAAATATTCACTTTATCAAAAAACAGTACTATGTTTACTGTATTCTTGTTGTTACTACACCGTCAA
>JAHKKF010523209.1:0-14105 GCA_019740295.1 Labeo calbasu | reverse complement strand
TGTGTGACAGCAGTTAAGGCTTATATTTTGAAAGATGGTTGTAAGGTGCAGCCAACAAATGCACTGAGCAGTGCTGTCATCAGAAATCACCCTTAACAGATGATAGGATAGTATGACAAAGATATCGCTTTTCTCAGCAGACATTCAAACGAATGCTTTATTGTGAATATGAGATTGAGCTGAATGAATGCCGTATCAGATGCAATTAATCACACTCACTCAGTCCATCTCTCTCTCATGAAACTCTTCTGCACATAATACACTGATTTTAATACAGTTATACAATAAGCTTTTAATGAAGCAACTTAACATTCCTTTGTCACTAGTTTTAAAATGACATTTTTTAATTAGTAATGGATGCTTGGGCTCAGCTGCTAAACTGTCAAACTGAGATTTGAATCTGTGGTGGAAGAAAGTAGTTCTGCACAAAGGAGGGTTTTTAAAGACACTCCATTGTTGTTTCTTATGTATTTCGTGCTGTTCAGGCGTCTGCCGTCGAACTGTTGTATAAAAGCAATATCACACTCGTAGCCATGTGATATGGCTGTATAGGCACGCTGTGATTACATACTGCCAAATCACAGCCGTGCTAATATACAGCCATATCGCACAGCTACTTGTACATAAACATAGATAATTAAGAAAACATAAAAACAAAGCCTAATGTCAATATTATACAAATTATACTCAAAAAAAACTGTATAATGTAAAGAATAGTCAACATTTTTACATTTTTAAAGCTGTATGTACTTTAGATGCCAATGTCGACACATCCATTTTAGAATAAATCCAACAATATATGTATAAATAGTTACAAATTCTTTGTAGATCAGGCTGGGTCGTATTCTGAGACACTTTGTTGCTTGGGCTGTTGGGTAATAGTGTGGAGTCCGCACTTCACACTAGTGTAGGTTTGGCAAAAGGGTGCACTGAGGGTAAAAAAATGACACCCTACAGCTTTGTGTGTGAGCGAAGGGCACAAGAATGCCATTTTTCAGCTCTCACACACAGCTTCATTTTCACTTTGTAGAAGGCTAATGTTTTTCCCCATAAATCCTTTGACTACATAGCAAATGACTGTAATTTACCATCCTTTATGTCATTTGAGACCATGTGGTTTACACTAACATCAGTGTTAAAGTGAAAATGATGTGTTGGGGTTGTCTGAATGTGTCACAATATCAGAGATGAAGACCCTGTGTATGTTTAACGGCACCTTCCGAAGCACACATAACTCATTCATTCCCCGATTCTCCTCACACTCCTAGGTTATGGCAGGGGGTAATAAAGGTATAATGACTGAACAACCCCGAACGCATTTTATCTCGGCACGTTCAGCGTTGCCTGTGAAGGATTCGGCCATTAGTCCGAATGACAAGCCCGCCCGTGACTCGTCTCCTCTGATTTATTGACACAATTGTAAACTTTTACGCCACTCCGCAGCCCCTTACTTTTAAATACCCAAAGTTGACAGAAAGGGATTCTTCATCTGTATTTAAAAGCGCCCAGCAGTGCAGCGCTATTACAGTTGTGGATGGTATTGGGGCAGTGTTGAAGTCCTGGTAAGTACGGAGGGGATTGATGGGGTGGAATGACTTCCCTGAGCACTAGGTGATGGATGAGAAGGGGGCTAGGCTGACAGATGATCTAACAGGTGTTCATAACCAGTTTGTAAGAGCTTTTTATTTATGAGGGGCCACAGACAGCCCTGCTGTGGAGCAGCCACACCAGCTGCAGTCGCAGGCACCTCAGAGGCCAGATGCAGCGTTAGCCACCCTCAAATTCTGTCCAGAATCGTAATTAGCCAATCATTTGCCAGGAGGGGTCACATGGGTGGCAGATGAAGAGGAGGGAGGGGTGGAATGGTTGGAGCGGTGGCATGCTGTCTGTTAATAATCAAAGGCGTGCAATGGTGCCTATGGCAGATTGCAGCCCCATGACACAAAGAACTAATGCCATTGGGTCTGGAGCATATTGTCTCGATATGAATACTAAAGAGAAACAAATTCTGTACAAACACCTTTTTTTTGCATGATCTCAGGCTTGCTGCATGCTAACTAATCTTACATTAACCCAAATGTTCTGCTTCGGTTTGAGACAAAAATGCTTAAAAAAATACACGATTATTCAAATGTTTGAAGACATTTTTTCTTAAATTAATTCAGCAAGGATGCATTAAGTTGGTCAAATGTGACACCAAATATTTCTGTTTTTAAATGAATGCCGTTATATTGAATTTTATAATTACCAAAGAAAAATAATAAATGTTTCTTGAGCACAAAATCATCATATTAGAGTGATTTCTGAAGAATCATTTGACACAGAAGACTGGAGTAATGACTTCAGCTTTGCCATGACAGGAATAAATTACATAATACACTATACTATTCAAAAGCTTGAGGGTATTATAGAAAAATTTATTTATTTATATAATTTATTTATTCATTTATAATGTCTTTATAATACTGTTCTTCTGAACTTTCTATTCATCAAAGGGACCTGAAAAAATTCTACTCAGCTGTTTTCAACATAATAATAATAATAAATGTTTTTTGAGCAGCCAATCAGAATATTAGAATGATTTCTGAAGGATCATGTGACTGGAGTAATGATGCTAAAAATTCGGCCTTGAAATCACAGGAATAAATTACATTTTAAAATATATTCAAATACAAACCAGTTATTTTAAATAGTACAAATATTTCAAAATTGTACTGTTTTTGCTGTACTTTGGATCAAATAAATGCAGGCTTGGTGAGCAGAAGAAACTTCTTTTAAAAAAACATGAAAAATCTTACTGTTCAAACACTTTTGACTGGTATTACTGAACACACTACAGAACAGTCACATTTTTGAAAAGTCTACATGGTCAAACAGGGTTTCGTATTCAAAAATATCTTCCTCCTCGGTTTTGGTCAGAGGAACAGAAAAGGAATGTTAACTTCAACATTACAAACCCCACATATTAAACACTCACGTTAAACGACACAGAACATAAGGGTTAAAGAAGAAATTAGCATCAGTGTATGATAACTTCATTAGATCACATTCTCAGTTTCATACTGCAGAGGAACGAACGCCTTGCAATCCCTCCACAGCCGGGTTGCAGGTACTGTGTGGGGATATTCATGAAGCTCTAATGCATAGCACAGGAAAATGGATGACTGCACGGCCCGTGGTGACGTGTTTGTTCTATAAAGCATAGCCTGGAGGTGAGGGAGCGAAGGAGAGAGGGTGTCATGGCCGTGATGAATGGCCGGCTGGTAACATCTTCACTCTTGACCCCTGGCACGTTTGAATAAGCAGTGCATTAAAATGGAGATCTCTGGACCGCTTTTGTTTGTCGAGTAAAAGCATCCATGTTCGGAAGACACAGAAAGCGACGCTGGTAATTGAGATGCTGGGGAATGCAGTGAATAATATTATACAGAGCTATTTTTATTATGTATACACAGCAGATTATAAGGTGAATCTTGATACTGTTAAATAGAAAATTTGTTTTTCCAAAAACTTTCATATTTATGGTGTCGTCTCATGCTTAGCTTGTTTGCAACATAGGAGGACATGCTGCAAGTATTCGGTAAAGCAAACTGAGTCCAAACATAATTGTGACCCTGGACCACAAAACCAGTCTTAAGTAGCACAGGTATATTTGTAGCAATAGCCAAAAAACATAGGTATGGGTCAAAATTATCGATTTGTCTTTTACGCCAAAAATCCTTTGGATATTAAATAAAGATTATGTTCCATTAAGATATTTTGTAAATTTCCCGCCATGCATTGCTAAGAACTTCATTTGGACAACTTTTAAGGCAATTTTCTAAATATTTTGATTTTTTTTGCACCCTCAGATTCCAGATATTCAAATAGCTGTATCTCAGCCAAATATTGTCCTATCCTAACAAACCATACAATGGAAAGCACATTTATTCATGTATAAAACTTAATAAAAAAAAAAAAGCCTTGTGACTGGTTTTGTGGTCCAGGGTCACATGTAGTCCTGTATTTATTAAAAAGAATAGTCTAGTAAACAATTGAAAAACATGGTAACATTTCACTCATTTATTTTTTTAAAAATACTATTGATTAAACTCCTAATACGTATTTGATTCACGTTTATTCGTATAATGCTTTTTACAATACATATCCTTTCAAAACCGCTTTACAGAAAAGGCATCCTCAATTACACGTTGTTATATGACCAATCAATCAGTAACTACGCTCATTTAGTCTCACAGTTCTAAGCTGTTCGATTCACTTAAAACAACCGACTCATTAGAGTCATTTTATCCGGAGTCCACTAGTTGCGCTGTTTGATTCACTAAAAGATTCGGCTTATTAGAATCATTCGTTACGTAAACAGAATTGGCGCGTCTCTTTATGCTGAAGTCAGTGCTGTTGCGCCGCCACTAAATTGTGCAGTATTTCAATAGGGTGTGAAGAGAAATTTTAGTACGGTGTTGGGTCTACATCAGTGGAAAAATGCGTTGTTTGTTTCCTATTTTTTTTTTCATAGGCTACCCACCCTATTCTTCCTGTACGAGCAGGCGCGGTCGTTTGTAACTTTTATTTCCGAGGCTTCCGTTCTCATCCGCTTCCAGCTATTTTTAGCTGTACAACTGGTTTTGCTGCTTGAAATTGTAAACTGGTGTGTCTTACCATGTTATTTTAATGTATTATCTTAATTATAAACACAGTGGTTTGTAGTACAAATGGTTTTACCGTTACAGCACTTTGCTGAAAAAAAACAACAGAACCATCACAGAAAATTCTAATGGTTTCCACTACAAATACCATTACAAACATTAAAAACCATCAATTTTTACCATTAAAGCCATTAAAAAATGGTTGTCTGTAGTGTGTTTTGGGACATATTCCATTAGGCCATTGGTTTTAACAAGCCAGCAGTAGAAGTTGACCTTTACCAGTAGAGACCAACAGGGTCCATTACATTTTCCATTAAAACCAGTACAAGTCCCATTATAACCAGTAAAACCATTACAAATTTTGTGATGGTGTCTATTTTTTTACTCTTCTTGCTATTTCCCTATAGTGGCTTATGAATAAATAATGAGAAAATCGCCCATAAAGTAAAGAAATGTACAAAATATCTTAATGGAACGTGATCTTTACTTAATAATATCCTAATAATTTTTGGCATAAAAGAAAAAAAAAACATTTTGACCCATACAATGTATTATTGGCTATTACTACAAATATACCCATGCTACTTATGACTGGTTTTGTGGTCCAGGGTCAAATATGTGTGTATATGCCATATTGAAAAATTTACTTGACTGAATTCACTCAATATGAATGTGTTCTCTTCAAAGAAGTTATGGGCTATAAACAAATAAAACACCCTTCTTCAACTAAAACAGGTAGCTGGATTAGGACTAAAACAGTCAACAAATTATAGGATTTGCAATGTTCACAGAACACACTGAACAGAGAAAACACACACACATGGATATTAAGAAGGGATTCCAAAACATTGCAAATCCCATAATTAGCAGCTATTATAGAGAGTGTGGAAAAAACCTGCCAGTCTATTATAGCAGCTGACTGAAAAGCCATTTAGGATGGACCACCACCCACTTGTCAATCGGCCCTATTCATCCAAATCCCAGAGGGCTAGAGCGGGACTATGCCGAGGCCCGTGAGGAAGATGGAGTGCTGCTGCAGCCGCCCCCATGCTGTCCTTCAGCGGGCAGGGCTGGAGTCTTCAGCGTGGTGTTTCTCAGCAACACCACATGGGGGGTGAATAAAGCCACATGGGTCTATTGAAGGCACTAACAAGTGCCAAGCAGGGCCCTGACCCACAACACCCCTCTCCACTGTCTAGGCCATCCCCGCTGCCCTGGGAAAGCCACGTGTCTGAATTGGAGCCATCTGCCTCAATTTGCCTAACATATTTGGCCACAAAGGCTGACCAGTTATCCCTTACAAAAGGGCTACAATAGGCCATCTTCAAACACGCAGAGGAGCCTGTAAATGCATTGGGCTCTATTCACCTACACAGACCAACTGGACAGTGTGTCTCATGTCTGACGATCAGAACACACATCCTGTCACCAACGTCTTGGCAGAGTCTCAAGAGACGTGGATAATTACCATCAACAGAAGAAAGGGAGTTTATCACTAGACACTTAAAATCCCTTTCTCCCTCAGGCTAAATCAGGATTAAATGAGTAATATGCTCTAGGGCCTCCTCTTCTGACACCGTTTTTTTCATCCGCTCTGTGTCAAAAGCGTCTGTTAGAGAAAAACACATATAATGTGTGAACAATGGGAGAATTAACAAGAGGGAATCATGCTTAGAAATAAATATCAATTACCAGAAAACTATATTTAACAGCCACGTTTTATTTCTTAATATTTTTAATACAGACTTGATCCCAATAACACAGTTAAATAATATGTTAAAGTAATAACACAGACCTGATTTGTTATGATGCCCTGAGCTATGTCTCATCTCTTGGTCTATCATCTAACATCAGGTAATGACAATTGCTTTATTGTAACAAAAATCATAACTCAGCACCTTAATCCTCTCAGCATTTAGTCTGAGACTTCATGGTGACCAGCAGCTGAGAAGGGAGAGTCATTCAGGCTTGCTCTCTTTTGACATGGAGTCCTCAATTAAAGTCTGCTGAAGCAGACACAATCCTATTAGGGAGCATTGAGTGAGAAAAGAGGGTTGGCCCCTCCATTTGTGCTGCCAGAATAATTATCACGGAGTTGGTAAATTGTATGGAGGCCCCACACAGATAGTACTAAATAGGCTGGAGAAAAATGATGTGGTTTTACCGCAACAAAACAGCAGGATAACCCACATTAGAATCATCATGAAAAGATGTGTTTCTTAAGATATCCCATGGAAGAGATGAAACAAAAATGATCTTGCTGCATATTGCTGGAAATATGAGTGGGAAATGTGTTTCAGACCAACAAATCACACATTAAAATTTTGATATAAACAATAACAATGAGGAGGAGTGCTGCCTCATAGTGGGAAAATACATCGACAAAGAAAAATGTTAGATCCACACTTAAATAAAGCACTTCATTATTAAAAATAATAATAATAATGAAATGCAAAAACATATAGTAACATTTTTCAGTGTGTCATTTGTTAACATTAATGTATTAACGAACATGAATGAACAACGAATCTTTGCTAATGTTATTTAATAAAAAACTGTTGTTCATTGTTTGTTCATGTTAGTTCACAGTGCATTAACTAATTTTAACAAGCACAACTTGTGATTTTAATAATGCATTAGTAAATGCTTAAATTAACCTTAACTAAGAATAATAAATGCTGTAGAAGTATTGCTCATGCTTAGTACATGTATGTGACCAAAATTATTAATAAATCATGTTTTTTATTGTTTATTGTGTTAGCTGTATTTTTGGAATCATTGTGATTTCATAAAAAATTGATTGGAAGACTTTATTTTACTTGGATGCAAAATAAAAAAAACATGATTTTTGATAAATTCAGTTGTTCTATTGTGTTATCATGTTTTTATTGTGTTAGTTAGCTGTATGTTTTGAATTATGATTTAATAAAAATTGTTATTACCTAGAATGCTAACTTAAAAAACAATATTTTTGAAAATGAAAAAACCCATCTGTTTTTGCAAATCATCTCTTCACATATACACATATAAACAGCTAACTTCTTTTTTATTAATTTCCATAATTCATGTTTTTATTGTGTTAGTTAGCTGTTTTTTTTGTTTTGTATTTTTTTAGTTATCATGAAGATTGGAAGACGTGTTATTACTTGAAATGCAAAATAAAAAAACATGATTTTTGAAAATGAAATTTTTTTTAAAAAACATTTAGATATTTGTACTGGAAAAGTTTTTTTTTTTAATTTTTGCAGTGTATATAGCAACAACAACAACAATGTTATTATGTTGCCACATAATAAAAATATTAAAGACACAATTTTTAACATTATGAATTTGAACATTATTTGACAATTACAATGTTCCTGACATTGCAACAAAAGTACCCATTTGCTATGATATGTTTGCATCATAACTGCAACTACATTATTGAAAATAACAAAGCTGGAAGAGCCAGGACTGGAACTACAGTCAAACCAAAAATTATTCAGACACCAGATATAATTTTAGATTTTTTTTTTTTTCCAGTGTGTGGACCCTGGACACTATTTCTATAGTTCAAGTGAGGATAGTAAAATAACGTAAATTGTGACATATTATCAAGATGAATTTGTTCTGACACAGTTTAGCTTTTGAGTTCTTGTCATATTTTATTACCATTTTCTAAACTATAGCAAATTAACTGTGATAATGTGAGAAATGTTGAAGGTGTCTGTAAATTTTGGTCTGACTGTAATTTAAAAAAAAAAATTATGCAATGCAGACTTCTTTTGAGGAGTAAATAAAACTCTGTAAATAAAACCGCAGTATATTGTTTCAAGAAGGTTTTATCATATGGCATGTCTTTTAACAAATATGGACGCAAAAGGCTATACTTACATTGTAATGCAACTCGTAATTTCTCTTTCTTATCTTCATCCTTGGATTTTGTTGCTTTCTTTCTAAATCAAAGCTGAATAAATGGAGATGGCCTTTGCACTGTATGTTAATGCCTAAAACCTGTTTTGCCCAGAAGCAAGAGTAAATAGATTGTTATTTAAAGCCAAGTACTTTTGTCAAGCTTCTGCAAATAGAATGATGGATGGCACTCGGGGCTCGTACAAGTGAATGCATTGCTTCCTATTTAACCTCAACATCCACATTGTTAATGATTTGTCTGACTTGGATTTCAAAAGACATGGTGCTGCTCCATTGAAGTAAAATTAAAACTCCAGTATACCATGCTTTTCAGCGCACTCATTACGTGCCGCTAATGTATTGGCATAAAGCAAAGAAACATCACGTCAAGTGCCGCAATTTGGCTTTTTTCTTATTCAGCCTGCTTTATTGCTATGGGCAATTTGTACCACTCAGCATGACAGTGTCAACTGAATCAAGATTAATTTACATGCAAAGGAACACTTAGCAGAGCAGTGCGGTAAGCAAACATATTGTCTCGATTGCTGAGCTGGAAAAGAGGCTTTGGAGGGAGAGACTGTGTCAGAATTAAGGAGCATCAAATGTAATTGCTAGAGCTGGTTAAAAGGCCGAAATGGCACAATTCTTCGCCGGGACCGAGAGTGTAAGTTGCCTTGAAGGACTAAATGGAAAAATAAGCAAATAAATCAGACAATGTTGTGACTAGAAAACACATTCCACCCATATTGAAAGCAAAATCAAACACAGTCTATTCAGCTGTGACCGCGCCGCATGTTTTTCTTCTGTCACAAAACGAGTTGACGTTTACATATGAGTCACTATCTTGCTAGCCAAATCTGTCAAAAAATTGTGTAAAAAATGCTAGAAAATAGGTAGTAGGATCCACGCACTGTCAACAGAGCAAATATGACACTCGCAGCTCCGAGAAACCAAAGGGGAATTCTTGCAGAATGACTGTGGCTCCGAGAGGAGACGTCAGCAGACACCGCTGGCATCTAACACCGGCCTACGGCAGCCGCGGAGGGGAGGCAGGAGTCTTCGTGATCTGCTTGAACATGTGCTCCATTTGCCAGCCTCAAATCCCCCGTCAAATTCGCAATCCAGAATGACACCAGAACGTGACGCAAAGGCGCCAAGAGGCCTGCTTCCATTTACAAATATTTCACATAAACAAATTTTCAAATAGCTTTATTCTGAGCAGCCTTTCTGCTCTATTAGACGTAACACACAGCTGCCACAAACGCTCAGATACATCATCAACAACCACAGATAAGAGATATAGATTGAGAAGAAGCGCTCGCCAAAACGTCCTTGGAGAACGCTGCCTGCTTTTACACCCCGAGCTCCGACCAATTCAAAGCTTTACGGATTCAAGCAAAGTAAACAAAACCTCACGTACCATCTTTCAGACTATAATGGAAGACATCAAGAACATATCAATTTGAGCCGCATAATCCTATAAAAACATGGAACCTGTTTGCGGGCAGATGCATAACATGTCCATGGACTTTTCTATTTGTCAACATCAGGATTTTAGGCTCAATTATTTATGAATCTATAAAGAAAAGAAGGTTTTTCCCTGTATAAGGAAGTGTTGAACTAATATAAAGTTTTCATCATTTTTAAACACCTTTTTGCCATCAGTAGCTGATTTTAAATGCTACTGGGTGTGATAAATGAATTTTTAAGTACAAAAATGTAATCTGTCAATTAATATGTGGTCATAAAAGAAATTATTATTTAAAATATATTATGAAAATAAATAAATAAATAATTATATTATGGGTCAATATCACTATAGGGTGCCTTTAGGTGTCCTGTACATAAATAACTCATTTGTCACGATAACATAAAAATGACTATGAAAGGATGTGTTATATTAGGCTAAGTTTTACATTCATAGCAAAAGCATTACTTGGCTCGCTATATACATTTTCTAAATTTTTGTGTGTAGGAGGATGCGTGTTATTTTGCTGTGTCCCACTCACTGCTCATTAAATTTGAATGAGAGTAGAATATAGTCATATCATAAAATGTTTACATTTTGTTCTTCTATTAATATTTTGTTAAATAAGAGATTACCACTTGATAATAAAAACAATATTTTTATTTAATAAAAAAGAAGAGTTTGTCCATTTGGCTATTTTGGGACACCATTGATATAAACTAAAATGTGCTTTTAACATACTATCTCTGTATTTAAAAATATATTTAAATGCCATTTGTAGTACACTTTAACTCAGTAGTGTATTAAAGACGGTTTCAAGAGTGCTAGAAGTGGTAACCAACTTTTTTCATACAGAGATTGTAAAACACATTTTAGTTCATACTCATGATGGCTCAAAATAGCACAGTTGACTACACTTAGACGTTCTAAAGTACTAAAGAATAATTTTTAGTATATTAAGTACAAAATTAGTGTGTGAAAATAGAGCACTTTAAGTACATTATGGACGTGCACTTTTTATCTCCTAGGAAGTACAAAAGAAAAAAAATCTAATATTTTGGATACCAGTAACAAAATCATTGATTGTCATATTTAGCCGTGGTGCATTTTAACCTTACAATGACATTAGATGTCGCTGACATCCAGGAATGGTATGCCAAGATGGGTCTTGCTCGTCATGCTACCAGACATAATCTCACATAACAGTGCAATTATCAATTTCACAGTAATTATTACGCACAACACACATGCCCAGCCTCATTTATGAGGTCATTTGCGTAGCTGAGCAGTTTGTTTGTCCTTTTTAGGTTTGGTCTGTTTCACATTCGTGTTTGGGTTTCACATGAGCATCTGTCGCGATGCTGTTCTTCTCAGGTGAGTGACTTTTCAGGTAGACCTGCGTCACACTGCAACCAATTACTCCCAGAACCCCCCGGCATTCCTATTGTCTGAAACACACGAGTCTTTTTGTCTCATGTTCTCTTGGCAACAAACCTGTAGCCGGAGGTTTGCTAATAATCACTTGAGGCTGATTGATCATACATTCGCTGTGCAGTCTGTACCTCCTCACCCTCTCTGGTTAGACCATTGATTTGAACCCAGACCAATGGATTCCATTCTCTGCTGTAGGGCTGGTAAATTAAGACTCTGACTGCACTGCATCAAGATCAATTTTTGTCTGTATGTGAAGTAAATAACGGCTTGGATGAGGGAGCAAAAGAGAAAATAACACATTTCGATGTCTTACATCATTTCATATTTAGTGTGAATCAGCTTCTAATATTTATATTGGATTCCTGATGTGCTAAATCTGGAAGATTGTTGAAGAGCATTAAAGGAATAAGTCACCGAAAAATGAAACTTTGGTAAAAAATTTACTCCATTTAAGATGTAAATGAATTTGTTTCTCATGAAAACCCATTTCCGCCACTGTATAAAAAATAAAAGGCAATTGCGACTTTTTATCTCACAATTTGTTCACAACTTTTTTCTCAGAATTGCATGGTATAAATTTGCAATTGCTTTGCGAGTTATAAAGTCAGAATTGCGAGACAAAGTGACAATTCTGAAAAATAAAGTCAGAACTGCAAGATTTAAACTCACAACTCTTTTTTATCAGAATTGCGAGTTTATATCTTGAAATTGTGACTTTTTTTCTTAGAATTGTGACTTCATATCTCGCAATTTCGACTTTATAAAATTTAATTGCAAGAACATATCAGTCTTTTTTCCCTCTCACAATTGTGAGTTTATCTCTCACAATCTTGGGAAAAAAAGTCAGAATTGAGTGTATATCATGCAATTCCGATTTTATAACTCACAATTGTGAGTTCATGTCTTGTAATTCTGACTTTATAACTCAAAAATGTATATCTCACAACTTAACTTTATAACTCGCAATTGTGAGAATAGAATTGCAAGATGTAAACTCGCAACTGCAAGAAAAAGTCAGAATTGCGAGATACAAACTTGAATTTGCAAAAAAGTCTGAATTGCAAGTTTATATCATGCAATTCTGACTTTATAACTCACAATTGCGAGTTTATTTCTCACAACTCTGAAAAAAAAAGTCAAAATTGCAAGTTGTATCATGCAATTCTGTTAAAAAAATCTTGAGATAAGAATTGTGAGATAAAGAGTCGCAATAAACTTTTTTTTTAATTTTTATTTAGTGGGGGAAACAGGCCATACATACATACATTGGTTCCCTTTTGAGGGAACTTCGAACTGCGTCCTCTAGAGGTTGCTATGGGGAATGTGACCCATGACCCGTGTCTGAAGCCTATATACAAAAACTACACAGTACTGGCCGGCGACAGCCTATGACGTCACTACCAGCGCGATCACATAGTACAAAAGGACACCGGTCAAACACATCATCCTCTTCTTCGTCTTCAATTCTGACCTTTTGTCTGTGTGCATTTCTCTCACCAGAACGGCTCATCTGTGACGATATGTGGTAAAGAGCAAGCGCTTTCAGCTCTCGAGGGAGTTTATTGCGCTCTTTGTTGTCTCTTGCGAGAGGCAAGCACACTCTGATACCCGCAGCTTTCCATACGGCTACACGAGCTGTGTATGTATGGTGAGGAATAAGCGAATATCAGCTCTCGAGGGAGTTGAACGCGATCATCGCATTCAATGCTTGTTTCTTGCGAGAGACAGGCATGCGCTCATACCCGCTTTCACGAGCTCGTGGGCTGTGTGCGTGGTTAAGAGCAGCGCGTCCAACATTTGCAAAAGAACGGAGGTGAGACTTCAACTGTTTACCCGAGTTGTAATATCCGAATTTGCATGAGTGCGTTCGCATTCACGGCGGATCCGTACTCGCCTGATTCCCAGGGGAATCTAGCGCTTGGGCGGAGCTTGTTTAGCTCCTGCGGGAGCTGAATATATGCTGTGCGTAAAAAAAAGGACACCTCCTTAGCATAGTCATCTGAGGGTGGCTATAGCTCAGCCATGTTTATGGTGGGACAGACTTACTTAAGGGCAGCTATCTGAGGCTAGCTGTGTGTTAACTTGTTACCTAGCAATACTGTTGCCCCTCTTTGGAATATAGGTGGACAGCTTACTTTCTGTAGTCCGGGTGGTTTCATTCAGTTCTACCTGATAGCCCTTCCCACACACATCGGTATCCGAGGATATATATGTGCCAGCTCAATGACTGCTCTCCTTCCTAGGATCTTTAAGTAGCGGTTTCCTTGAGCCCTCGCCTTGATAGCGCTATCTCCCCTGCTAGGGTTGTAAGTAGATGGCCCACTCTGGTGGTCTGGGTTACGTCTAGGAGGGTTTATTGGGTTTTTCAAACTGGCTATGCAGGACTAGCTGCGGATAGCTCAGTGATTGCTCCCCCTTCTAGAGTTTTTTAAGTAGCGGTCTCTTTGAGCTCTTACCCAAACAGTGCTATCTCCCCTGCTAGGGTTGTAAGCAGACGGCACACTCTTTGTGTGTTTTTTCAGCTGGTCCCCTTCTGGAACACTTTGACCTTGATGTACGGGGTTATGTTCTATTATGTATAGAACAGCCTAACTGATGGTCCAGACTCAGTCTTCAGACTAGCCCTTCTAGTATGTCTGTGGATTAATCATGTTGGGGAGCCATGG
>JAHKKF010523204.1:2333-13650 GCA_019740295.1 Labeo calbasu | reverse complement strand
ATAAAGGCATCGTTTTACTAGGACTTATGTGTATCTAAATGTCTGGAACCTAAAATAAGCATTATATGGTTGAAAACACGGAATAGTTGCGATAATATAACAAGCGCTCAGCGCGTCCGATCTGGCTCAGCGCCAGCCAAAGCGCCAAAGCAGATTTGAATTCAGCAGTTGATCACGTGACACGCTGAAAGTTCGAATCACACCGGTGTGATCGTACGCTCCAGGGACCAGCCAAGAATGATCACACTGCTGTGATCGTACGCGTGAAAGGGTTAAATGCAGCTTCAAAGGGCTCTAAATGATCCCAGCCAAGAAAGAAGGGTCTTATCTAGCGAAACGATCGTTTTTTTTTTTTGAAAAATAATAATTTGTATACTTTTTAAGCACAAAAGCTTGTGTAGCACAGGCTCTGGGATACGAGTCCACGACACTAAGAATCACGTCTAAGTTAATCGTCTGTGTACTCAAAAAGGTAGAGTATGTCTCATTTTCTCCTACAACTTCAGAATTGTCTGACATAGTTGTACCTTTGTGTTTGTAAAAAGTGTTTGACTTACATGCACTTCCTTAGTCTTTGCGCTTTCGCTTTGTAAACACTGGGTCTGTAGTGTCGTGGACGCGCGTCCCAGAGCCTGTGCTACACAAGCTTTTGTGCTTAAAAGTAAACAAATTTTTATTTTCCGGAAAAATTACAGATTTTTCGCTAGATAAGACCTTTCTTCATCAGCTGGGATCGTTTAGATTCCTTTTAAGCTGCATTTAAACTGCAATTTTCAAAATCGGGGCACCAGTGAAGTCCATTATATGGAGAAAAATCCTGCAATGCTTTCCTCAAAAACCATAATTTCTTTATGACTGAAGACATAAAGACATGAACATCTTGGATGACAAGGGGGTGAGTAAATTTTCTGTAAATTGTTGTTCTGAAAGTGGAGTTCTCCTTTAACAGTAGATTGAGCTGCCATGTAACGTTGCTACTACATACATCTTAAAGATGAAAAGCCATATTTGAGGTTGATGAATGATAAGTGAATGGTAAGGATGTCCTGCCCGATGTATATCACATAGACCAGCCGTTAACGATGTGTCTGTCACAAACTGCGTGACTTTGACGCTTCCTGTGGATTTTTTTTTCTGTGACTAAGTGACTAATAAAATTTTGGTCGACCAAGCCTCTTCTCGTTGACTAACGGTCAGTCGATTATTAGGGGGCAGCCCTAGAGTTTTTTTTTTTTTGTTTTTTTAGAAAATGACCGATCATTTCGCTAGGTAAGACCGTTATTCCTCAGCTGGGATCGTGTAGAGCCCTTTGAAGCTGCATTGAAACAATTTGGACCTTTAACCCGCTGATCCCCTTTGAAGTCCACTATATGGAAAAAAATCCTGTAATGTTTTCCTCAAAAATCTTAGTTCCTTTTTGACTGAAGAAAGAAATAACATCTTGGATGACATAGGGGTGAGGTAAATTACGAGGAATTTTTTTATTCTGGAAGTATATTTATCCTTTAATGCGACCTACGATCTGTGATCACATGGAATTTTAACAGACCAGCATCTCTTATGCTTATTTTTTTTCCCTACAGGGCCCACAGTGCTGTTCTGACCTTGCTGTGTCTTTCCACTACGTCGACCCTGTGCTAATGTACACCCTTGAGTACTACACTTACCGTCTGAGGCCCTATGGCTACCAACACCGCTACCAGCCTCCAGTGCCTGCTGTTCTGTCTTTAGCTTCCCATACTGGGAAACCCACCACAGAAGCTCAGAGATTAGATGAGCGTGTTAAAGAAAAGTCTGTTTCAACAAACACCCTAAATCCCAGAGCTGAGAAAGTGAAGACTACTGGAACAACATATCACAAAGCCACAAATGCTGCCCAGGGGAGAAACATAACAGACAGAATCACTGCTTGATTGTGAATATGATTGTTTCTTCTTGTGTAAATACAAAATGAACGCATGTAGCACTGACGGTGAACTGTGAACTTGTGTAGCATTGAAATCATCCAGACTGTGCAAATGGAGTAGTAAAGTGGTTACAGATCTGGGCTAATAACCAAAAGCTGTAAGTTCAAACCTTAACAAAGAACGAATTCTGTCCTTATTGCTATTGAGCAAGTAACTTGACTGATTGTGCCAGTACAAAGTGAACTGTAAGTCACTTTGGGTAAGCGTTTGCTACTCAATGGATTTCTTAATAAGGTCCCTGCTATTTGAATAAATTGTTTTGCTGCCTTCTAGTCTCAGTTCAGTAAAAGTGTCTGATTCACATGCTATACTTCATCATATATTATAGCCAAAGTACATGAAGGGCTTCAATAGTTTTGTTTTTCAACAATAGAGACAAAAATGAAAAGCTGAGTTTTGTATGATTCTTTGGGGTTTCTTTAATATTTCTTTACTTGGTAAGTTCAGATGGCCTTATTTTTGTTATGATGTTGTCTGTTACTGAACTGTTACCTTAAGGACAGAGTGTTCTTGAATGATCTACTGATATCTAAAGCAGTTATATTAGAAGTCAAACTTGTCTTGAAGCATTAGTTGTTAACTATTAGGGACACAATAATGTTTCCAATAGTATGATTAAGTTGACACCAAGTTGTTTGTAAGTTTGATGTACATAAATATACATGCAGTGATATGAAGTTGGTCATTAAGCCTCTGTTTTGGCAGCAAATTATTGCTGTGTGCACTTTTTTTGCGGGGTCTAAGTCACTACATTTTATGCCGTTTTGAACGTTTAAGTAATAAAACATTGTGAGATCAGATAGATAATATTTTTATTTACAAAAATCATGTTTTATACATTAGACAGCAAAAATAACTTTTAATAAATATATTGAAATGCAGTGGGTTGTAAGTGGATATGTAGATGTAGCGATATATAAACTAGGCAAACGTATAATCTGCAGTACGTACAATGAAACAAATCACACCATAGGAAATCATGTTTATTTGATTCATGTTATATAAATATTTTCTCTTGCTCTATCACTTTTGTAAAATAAAATGTGAATTTTTGCTTCCAAAGAAATTTCTTGAAAAGAAGCTGTCATGACAGAGTGGGAAAGACGATTAACTGGATATGAAATATTTCATTTGCCTATAACCCACGACGGAACCTGCAACAAATTGTAAGAAAAACAAAAAAAGTATATATATTTAAGAAAAGCCAGTAATTTTGGAAGAATAGACAGACATGCTTGTGTTTGGAAGATAAGTGTTGTAATATCTTTAGAAAGCCTGCAGATGGCAGAACAGCTTTACTGAATTGCTCACCTCAGTTTGCATTTGTTGAAGAAGATGCCTCCGCTTGCGCTTGTTTCTGGATAGTCTTTCCTCCATGGACGCCCAGTTTCTGAAAACAGAAATACAGTAAGTCTGAGATGCGTGAAAGACTGAACAATTTTTTGACAATGTTAGCGTTGATATTTGTTAAGTTTGTCATATGTTTGACGGTCAGCGCACACGGTTCAATAAAGATGGAATCGCTGCAAATGTCTACTTTAACTACACGTTTTCGTGTGAACAACCAGTCAGACCCTGGTTTAAGCTTCACGAACCTTAGTCGTACTTGACTGAAAGTAATAAAAACTTGCAGGTTTTGATTCAGTCACCGCTTTAAGATTCAATAAGTTTGTTCATTAAATGATTCATTAGATTTAAATCGGGAACTCGTGTACCTCAGTTTTCAGTTACTTCAAATAACATACTCGTAAGAGTAATTTGTTCGTGAACCGATTCACACGGCTCCCAGTGATTCACTAAAAAACAACCGATTTATAAGAATAATCTGGTTGTGAATCAGACCGCATTGGTCAAGCTGTATGTTTTTGATTCACTAAAACGAACCGGCTCTTAAGAGTCATTTGGTTGTGAAACAGACTGCATTGGTCGAACTGTATATTTTTGATTCACTAAAACGAACCAGCTCTTAAGAGTCATTTGCTTGTGAATCGAACTACTGTTCGCGCTTCAGGTTTGTTTATTTCGTGCAACCTGCGAGGGCAACTCAGTGGAATGACGTTTGAACATGATATTTTTCAGTATCGTGTTCAATTCAGAAAATGATTTAGTGTAAACTTGTTATCAGGATAACGGTCATGTAATGGTATGTCTTTCACAAAAATTATTGATTCGAAGAGAAAAGCGTTACCAGGGTCAGCGCTCCGTCGCCCCATGAGTCCAACAAAAATATCGTGCATTTCCCCTGAAATACAACATATATTAAGTTTTCTCTTTCGTTTTTAAACAGAGAATATCTGAAAGCACAAAAACAATTCAAAAATGTCTTACTTTTACGCTGAGGTGGTATATCGTCTGTGTCTGGAAAAATAAAAACATTTGTAAAACATTTTAAAAACACGTTTCAGTAGGAAACTGAAGTAAAACGCATACAAAACGACAACAACAACAAGAACAACTAAAATGTGTTTACTCACCGGCGTTCCTGCGCCCCATTAATCCGACGAAACTGTCATAATCTATGTCATTATACCTCTTTAGCAAGTTATGAGCCGACAGCCGAAAACTTGGACTCTCCTGTGCATGAAATTGAGATATTATTATACAGCTCAGGCAAAGTCGTGTGTTTATACATATTAGATGATCATAATCTGTCACTTACGCTTGAAACTGATCTTTGAGACTCTGACTGCTGACAGCTCGACTCACTCCATCGGGTTTCCAGCACCAAAACCAAGAACAGTAACACTAGCCCACGGTACATGTTTACAGGTAAGTCTGAGGAGAAAATATGTCAAAATTTTAAACCAATTTTTTTCGTAACATTCGTTTGTTTGCTAGACTCAGTAACATTTTAATCAAAATGAAAACACAAAGTTACTGGTCTGCAATCTTTATTGCAGTAATGCATGTTTGTTTTGTTTGTGTATTAAGTATAATTTACCACTAAACCATCAGGAAGGAAAACCTTTGTTAAACTGATAAATAAAAAATAAAAAATCTGAAACGATAATGTAAAATTGTAACTTGTAATAATTTTTTCAAAGTATTGTACTTACCTAAGTGGAGGATAATGCTATGTGGAAACAGCTGAGTTACAGTTTCTGGTCGAGGAGTTAAATCCTTTTGTGATGGACTCTCAGACAAGAGACACAGAGACAGGGATTCTCTCCTGTCTGATTGTTAAATGATAGCTACATGTGCGTAAGTCCAATCAGATGTCGCAGTGTAGGTGTGGTTTAAGGGTTTGTAGTCTGCATCAGCAATGACCATGCAATTGAGATCCTGACATCAGAGGCGTAAGGCATTCCTTAAAAGGACAAACCGTAGCTTCTTTTGTCAAACCCCTTTCATCAGTTACTCAGATTTGAATTCTTGCAACTTTAATCTCATATCTGTAACTTTGCCAGATTTTTTTTTTGTCCCTTCAAGGTTACCGAGCACCAGCTCTCCCGCATCTGTGGATCAAACTCGAACATTTGCGTGAGAGCGTGTCCAAATGTCATGTTTGTTGACTCATTAAGATTATGTTGATATCTGTCCGAATGCTACTTTTCTCTGCTAAGTAGGGCCTTATTGTCGTATTTTCCTCCTGACTGCGTAATTGGTGCTGTCACTGGCGGGAATGTAATCTCTCAAGGAAGCAATTACACAGATGGAGCGGTGGCTGATGAGAACGGTGTCTCGCGGACTCTATGGACAACTTGAGGGGGCATCTAACTGGCCTGGCAACATGCAGGGTTGATTAGTGGGAACATCCATTAGTTGCTGCCCACACTCAGTATGCAGCATGCAAAGGGCAGCTGTGCTTTGAAGTTTCTGTTCGAGCACAGATTTGATCAGTTCATCAACAGAAGCCTATGATAGCACAGCCCAGGCAGTACTAAACCACTTACATCAACAAAATAATACCTGAGACTCCGACACAATCGTCAGCGTCATTACATTTTCTTCATTGTTGTTTACTTGATTATTTTCATCGTCGCCTCTGACGTTATTTAAATGAAAACTTTGATGTGTTCATAGCTTCAGTTTCTTTGAATTACAATTCAGTGGATTCCTCTTCCTGTTACTCCAATTCCAGTTGCTGGTGTTTACTTTATAAAGGGATGGTTTACCCAAAAATTCTGTCATTAATTACTCACCCTCATGTCGTTTCAAACTCTTAAGGCCTTCGTTGATCATCAGAACACAAATTAAGATATTTTTGCTAAATTTAAAACAGCTTTCTGATCCTGCATAAACAGCAACGCAACTACTATGTTCAAGACCCAGAAAGGCAGTAAGAAAACCAATAAAATAGTCCATGTGACATCAACCTTAATTTTATGTTATTAGAATTTTTTGGGTGCAGAGAAAACAAAGAAAACAAAAGCAATAACTTTATTCAACAATTTCTTCTCTTCCATATCAGTCTTCGACTTGCATTCATGAAAGTACCACAATGCAGAAGCCAGTAGAGACTGACACAGAAGAGAAGAAATTGTTGAATAAAGTCGTTATTTTTGTCGTCTTTGTTTTCTTGTATCTTCATAAAATTCAGGTCGAACCACTGATGTCACATGGATTATTTTAACAATGTCCTTACGACCACTCTGGTCCTTAAACGTGGTAGTTGCGTTGTAGTCTTTGTATGATCAGAAAGCTCTCGGATTTCATTAAAAATATCTTTTGAGTTCCAAAGATGAACAAAGTCTTACAGGTTTGAAACGACATGAAGGTGAGTAGTTAATGTCAGAATTTTGCAACATAGGCTCATACATGCCTCGATATACATTTCTGCAAACTGTAAAAACGTACATAACACTGCTTTTTCCAAATGAATTGAACACTGGAGGCAGTGACGACCTTTATTCCTTTATTCCAAAACAGCTCAAATCCACATAACGAAGTTAAAATAGCACAGCTGCATCAACAAATGCGTTTTTATATCACTTTTGCATTTGTTAACACTATCTGTTTTGGGTTGGGTTTGGTGTAGGGAATATTTCCAACACAATAGAGCATTAAAGGAGAAGTTCACTTCCAGAACAAAAATTTACAGATAATTTACTCACCCCCTTGTCACCCAAAATGTTTGTGTCTTTCTTTCTTCAGTTGTAAAAAATTGTTTCTTGAGGAAAACATTCCTGAATTTTTCTCCATATAGTGGACTTCTATGGTGCCTGTGAGTTTAAACTTTCAAAATGCAGTTTAAATGCAGATTCAAATGGCTCTAAACAATCCCAGCCAAGGAAGAAGGGTCTTATCTACCAAAACGATTAGTCATTTAAAAAAAACAAAAAAACAATTTATACACTTTTTAACCTCAAATGCTCGTCTAGTCTATTCTCTGCGATGCGCATGCGAACTCTGCGTAATCTTTTTAATTTTTTTTATTTAAGAAAATAACCAATCCTTTCGCTAGATAAGACCCTTCTTTCTCGGCTGGGATCATTTAGAGCCCTTTGAAGCTGCATTTCAACTGCATTTTGGAAGTTCAAACTTGCAGGACCATAGAAGTCCATTATATGGAGAAAAATACTGGAATGTTTTCCTCAAGAAACATAATTTCTTTACAGCTGAAGAAAGAAAGACACAAACATCTTGGATGACAAGGGAGTTAGTAAATTATCTGTAAATTTTTGTTCTGGAAGTGAACTTCTCCTTTAACCTTTAGCAACATTCCCCGAAAATTTGAATTCTGAACAGCCACAATATGTACCTCAAGCAGCGTAATAAAAATGCAGCAATACGTGCCTGTACCAACGTAATAAAAACGTGCCATGGTCATTGAACGTGTTTTAGCGCCACTCTCTTCGAAAACGCAGCGAAACGTGCAATTACGGTGTTGGAGAAATATATAGAGGCACGTATTTCCAAAGAGCCTGAGTTGGAATTTTCAGTTTTGGGTGTTCTATCCCTTTAAATCAGAATTCAACCAATATTCTACCCATATTTTCCTCAGATTAAGTTGATCTACACAAGTAGGACATTACTGGCTTGAGAATGTTAACACAAACAGTTATGACTTTAAAGACTGAGCTAATAATTTCATACTTTGTCCTTAAACAATGCCCAAACACCCTTGCTCTCTGCCACTTTGCAGTCTGTTTTAAATGAGACAGGGAAATGCATAATATTTTTCTAGTGCTGATAGGGGAGAATAAATATCTGAAAGCAAATTACTTTGCAAATAGAGGGCATGTTGTAAATGATAGTCAAGAGCAGCTGTTGATTGGAAGCCCTACAGAGGAAACAGGCATAAATATGTTGGGAATAATGTTCTAAACAATGACTAATAATGTTTACAGTCCAAATTCTTAAATTCCACATTTGTTAAAACCTGTAATGGCAATTTCTGTTTGTGCTTGCGTAAGGCTTATAAAGCATTTGGACAAACAATGGAGCCGGTACTCTACCGGCATGCCAATTATTTTTCACTGCGAGGGATGTTGGCGAATACGCTGTACCTCTACTATGCAAACCATGTGTGTTTCATAATGCTTTTGATGCAGATGTTTGGACTTCATCACTGACTGTGTTGATCCACAGGAGACAGTCACTGCCAATGTTCTATGCAGACCGAGCTATGACTTGCGGGCACATGTCGTCTACAACAAAGGGCAGGTCGGAGTTCCAAATGGCTGGTTTTCCCAAAGGTTAGCGGATTAGCATTAAGATGTTTTAGTAATGAGTCCCAACCCATATATGTCTCTTCCTGCTCTGCATGGATCACGCAGCAGATTAAGGATATGGGTATGGATGGGACACAGATCTGACAGCAGTAGGGGAAGAAAAAGTAATTAATTGCATTCTTCCATAATTAATGACTTCTTCTTTCCCTTAATCACAGAGCCACATCCTGGGAGTATCAATGAGAACACCATAGGGCTGTTTATTTGGAGCATGCTAGGGTGGAGGGACCCTGCCGCTGTAATGATGACGACAGGAAGAGGATGCCATAGTGGTAAACTCATATCACTATTAGTGCACTCAAAACGTTTCTACTGATTTCCTGTGAGACAGAACTGCTTTTATGCTTAATGTGAAATGGAGCAGTTACTTTGTTTGTGGCAGCTGGTGTTTGGAGATCATCTTATCGGTACCTGCTTATGTCATGAGCCGTTCACACTTTTTGTACGAGTTGTTTGTTTTAACTCTTAGTAACAGCTCACAGTGAGCAGCGTTTACACTAGACATCAGAGTTTTGGATAAATTCCTGGGAGTTTCTTTAAAAAAAAATTGTGTGCGTGATGTTATGTTTTTCTGTGCATAGAGAGGGAAGTAAATGAGATTTGACACATGATGGAATAGTGACTGACAAGTCAGATTACTGGTAGCAGCTATGCTCAGGAACAGCAGGGTGTTGGCAACGGCTTTGTGCAGACCGGAGCAAACACAGCTTAAAAGATTCATAGCATGTTCAATGGAGATTGGAAGGGTGACCGATGAGAAGTAATCACTATTGAGCAAATATGAAATATGATGATTAGATTCACACCAGAAAAGTGCATTATACTGGGGCGTAAATCTATTCATATATACGTATAATAAAAGCCATTCAATTTTTATGCTCTAGTTGTAAAGTGAATGAGATGTATGCTTGCTGATATGGCTGCACATTGCATGGCAAAATCTCAGCCTTGGTGTACTTGACACTTGAAGAAATACAAATGACCTTATTGGAGGTATTGGTATCTAGATTAAGGATTTTCAAACTGGAGTCCAGAGACCCAAAGAGGTGCAAGGGATCTGTGAAAGATTATAAGAGATTTTTATTTTTACAAATGTATTTTTAGGACTGTTAGTGTTTTCACTTAAAGGGATAGTTCATACAAAAATGACAATTTTGTCATTAATTACTCACCCTTATGTTGTTACAAACCCTTCGGACCTTCGTTCATCTGCGGAACACAAATTAAGGTATATTTGATGAAATCCAAGAGCTTTATTTAACAGTTTCGATGCGTTGTGGTTCTGTCATGAACGTGCATTGAAAGACTGACACGGAAGAAAGGAAATTGTTGAATAAAGTCATTATTTTTGTTTTTGTAGCTTCATAACATTACAGTTGAAACACTGATGTCAAATTTTATCAAATCTAAAGACTTGTCAGAAATTATGAGATGAATGGCAAATATTATTGTATTGTGTTTTTTTTTTTAACAGTAGAAAAAAACTGCATTTTTGCATAATTTGTGTCAATACAATGACAATACTTAAGCCAAATATTGTAATTGTTGTTATTATTTTGGAGAAAAAGCATAAAAAATCTGTAAATTTGAAATATTATTTAATATTGCTGTCTTTAGTATTGTTGTCTATTCCTCTCAAAATACATAAATTTCATTATATTTAAACATTATAACTGCCTTTGTAGTCTTTATTTATTTACTTATTTAATTTTATTTGTTTGCCTATGTCTGTTGTGAATTTTGTGTGTTTGCAAAGAGTATGCAACAAACATACTGTTATGCAAGAAAATTTCAGACTTAAAATCTGACAATAAAGTTTATATCATATCATATATATCATATCATTCTAGGAAGAGGGTCCAATTTCAATTTTTTAAATATTTTTACAATTTAAAATAACTGTGTTTCTATTCAAATATTAAAAAATGTAATTTATACCTGTGATCAAAGCTAAATTTTCAGCATCATTACTCCAGTCTTCAGTGTCACATGAAACTTCAGAAATCATTCTAATATGCTGATTTGCTATTCAAGAAACATTTATTATTATTATTATTATTATTATTAATAATAATAATAATAATAATAATAATATCAATATTTAAAACAGTTGAGTACATTTCTTTTCAGGATTCTTTGATGAATAGAAAGATCCGAAAATCAGCATTTATCTGAAATAAAAAGCTTCTGTAACATACTATAGAATCCAAGATGTTCATGTCTTTCTTTTTTCAGTCGTAAAGAAATTGTTTTTTTGAGGAAAACATTTCAGCATTTTTCTCCATATAGTAGACTGATATGGTGCCCCAAGTTTGAACGTCCAAAATGCAGTTTAAATGCGGCTTCAAACGATCCCAAATGCGGTTGTAAACGATCCCAGCCGAGGAAGAAGGGTCTTATCTTGCAAAACGATGGGTTATTTTCATAAAAATAATTTATATGCTTTTTAATGTCAAACGCTAGTCTTAATCTGTCTGGACTGTTTTTTTCCGGTTCATGACAGTTAGGGTATGTCGAAAAACTCCTATCTCATGTTCTCCCTCAACTTCAAAATCGTCCTATATCACTGTTTTACCTGTTTTGTTAAGGGTGTTTGATCTTCTTTGCATGTTCACTTTGCAAAGACTGGGTCGGAACTTCTGCAGTGATGTAGGATGATTTTGAAATGATTTTTGA